>CM030367.1:187911992-188047006 GCA_017893485.1 Hemerocallis citrina | reverse complement strand
ACTTCGTCAGTAACCGTAAAACCAAGAAGACTAGTGCTTCCCTACTGGAGTTGAAGCAGAGGGCAAGAGAGCCCCCTCAAAGACTTTGGGGATGCTGCCAAAAAACTCTGCAAAGAGCGTGATACCTAATGGTGTTCCTCAACCTTTAAGAGTAGGGGGCTTATGATTCGGGTAAAATGCTTCATAGGTCGCAACACGCATCCCAAAGCTAGCAAGGATAATACAATAATTTCACAGCAAGAACAAGCCTACTAGAAGAATATAGGCCGCCTTTAGGCCCAATAACCCAGTCAGATGTACAATTAGGGCTTGCTTTCTGCCCAAGAAGAAAGATATGTCCATTCAATCACAGTTGGTAGTCAAATTCCCCAAATCAGATATTGGTTGCTAATTCTATCCATTTACCATAATAACTCCTGCCAAATCAATGAAAGATATCTTTCTGATCTATCTTCCATCACTGATTGCTAGTCTATAAATATCATCTACCTCCATCAGTTAAAGGTAACTCATATTTTCTCCACTAAAAAACCCTAATCATTGTTCTTCTGACTGAGTGTCGAAAGGTCTCAAGCCGAAAAACCTTTTGGTGTGAGACTTTTTGCAGGTTTCCATGCGTTTCCAGCCAGTTAGATCCAGATATTGATCGAAGTTGATCCAGATCGCAGTTTCCTCCCTTAATAAAAGAACTCACATCTGTTTGCTCCCACACCAAAATTAGCCGCGACAAGAACCTCAAAGAATATTGAATTTATTTAACTTTCAGTTGGACGTATTCTCAATTCAATATTAAAAGCAATATCTGAAATACTAGCATTTAAATTTATTCTGCCATAGACAAAACCTCTGGTTTGCTAAAGGTACAAGGACAACATGCACTTACTATCTGCGGAAGCTGTTCCAGATAATGAGTCATGTTATCATAAGGATGTGCAGTTGAGTCATTCTTCGTAAACTGTTCAAATATCTACATTAATGCAGTAATCTCTAAGTCCATAGAGACAGATTCATCTTGAAGTTCCGCAACTTTTTTATTCGACATCTTTGCCTCCCACTCTAATTTCTCCTCATCTGTGGAGAAAATACACACAAGTTAAACCAATGAATAGCCCAAATAGTTGTACCAAAAAAAGTGGTTATATGAGAAGTAGAGTTACCTTCATAAAAAAAAAAAAAAATTTAAAATTCAAGTTTCTATTAGGAACTAGCATATGAAGATGAACAAAGTTTAATGTTTCATGCAATTTTAAAGTTTCATTGCTAAGATGTATTATCTCAAGGGAAGACACTAGCAGTTGATATGCTTGTAAATAAAAATAAGAAAACCACAGAAAAACGAAAGGATAACCTGAACAGATTTGACAAGCAACTAACTGAATACCTTTTCTAGTAACCTAAAGAGGGAAATAAAATAATAATATGCATTTTAACAATTCTAATAAATTAGCATAAAAACCTACAGTAGGCTTACTAATCCTTCTGTGATGTTATCCCAGAATGCCACACAGCCGTGAAACCAGTCACCTATTTTAAATAAGGTGTGATGATAACAATCCAAAATCCTCAGTTAGCAACAAAAAAATTGATGCTGATCGTGCCAATGCAGATTAAAACAAATTATAAATGTGTAAAACTAATCATATATATAATATGTAAGAAAGTTAATAAAAAATAATTAAGAAAAAAAATGAGATATATTCATCTCTTCATGACAATATATATACAGTAGTGTCTCTTGTGGGAATAAATTTAGAAGATTACATAAACTTAAATTTATTTAAACGTTTGTGCCTCTCTTTTATGTATATAAGCTTTTCAATTGCACTTATTTTCCTGGCTAAGGGCAAATTTGAGAGCGGATATCTTTTGGAATATTCCAAAACTTGTGTAAATCAGAAACAAAATATAACATAGTAGAAATTTTGAGCTAAAGATGAGAAGCAACAACCACTTCCATGCTTAAGACTCAACAGAAACATATAACCAAAACAAACCAATGTACAAGGTTTTCCAAAAGCAGCAACCAACATGAACATAACTCTAACATAACTCTGACAACCATATTGAAGAATTCATATGATGTAATTTATTGTCTTCTCTGTTCAAATCCTTCATCAATATCCCAGGAAGAAAAATCATTATAATCAGCTCAAGAGGGTTTTCAATGAGATTGTAGCAAATCATTTTTCATTTCAATATCCAGTTGATCCAAATTCAAAGGAACACGGTAAAGTTGATTTTACCTTTTTTATTAAAACTGTCTTGTTCAACCAGAGATATCTTGACATTAATTGTATAACATTTTAGAGGCAAGATATTTTCATGGTATAAAACATATAGTAATATCTCCGATGAAGATACATGGGAGAAAACTAAGGAAAAAAATTTCCCAGAGAGAGAGAAAGAAAAGAGGAAGGGTATTACTTAAATTTTGTATATCCATGCCTCTTTTTTACATATATAACCTTTCCAAGTGAATTCTAGCTTATCTTCCAGCAAAGAACACACAATGCAAATCTGTTTGGAATATCCAAGGCTCAAATATATAAATAGCGTATAGATGATCTTCACCGGTGGACCGCCGCCGAATGAGCAGTGCTTTGGGGATTTTTTTGCCCGTACTGACCCAATTTTTGAAAATATTTGGCGCTCTGACCCAGTTTCGAAAACAATTAGCGATCTGACCCAGTTTTGGACACGTCAGCAACAAACGTTATTGGAAAAAACAGCATAGGTTATTTGCAAGCCGTTTTTCCCAATAATGGCATCTATTTTTAAAAAAAAGTGGCATGCCCGTTTTTTGGAGTAACGACACATGTTATTTTGATTTTCGACAGCTTGTATTCTCCATTTTGAGAAAAAATGGCATGTGAAAACCTTATAACAGATGCCGTTCTTTCAAAAAATGGCATTCTCAATACTGATGTCGTTATTTTGAATAACGGCATCAGTTATTTACTTTGTTTGCCTATAAACAGTGGCCCCCTCTTCTCACTTCCCCTTTCTCAATCGATCAGTATTGGAGTGCTCTCAAACTTCATATATCCTACTACCTCACTTTCATTCTCATCTCATTCATAATTCACGACGTATTTTCAAGCTATCCAAGATACAGTCTAATTTGAAGGTATTATTATAACCATATGTTTGATATGTATTCATAGGTTATGCTTATAAGTAGTTAATGACTTGAATATATTTGAATCTTTATGTTTAGGTATGGAATATGATATCCCTATTTGGTTATATTTTAGGGGTGAAATAATTAAAGATCCGAAGATTGGATATTGCTATAGCGATGTTGAACCGGTCATTATTTGGGCTCCCCGCAACTTTATATACTCACAACTAATAGATAAGATATTTGAAGTGACTAATTGGGATAGAGATGAATTGAGTGTCAAAATCAAAGCCCGTTATGCTGCCGGTAAAGGGGAAGGGCAATATTTTATGGTGGTTCCCATAGATAACGATAATTCTCTGAGGTCCATGATTGGTAGGACACTTGATCCAAATTGTAGTTAGAATATATTGGAGTTATATATTGACCAAATGAGGCTTCCAAATACTAGGCAAGTTATTATTAAAAGTCCAAGGCGCGCCCCGAGTTTGAAACCATCTGTCGAGTCACATGCAAGAATACCAAATACAGAAGAAAACATTAGCACAACTCCAACAGAACCTATTACCACCGAATATGAGCAGGTTCATCCGTTGATCTTGACACAAAATATTGTCCGCACCGACATGGTATTGCAAGACTTTGACAACGCCGTTGTAAATAACGATTTGGTAGACGAGGAAGAATATGAGGATTAGGGTCTTCAAGTTGATGAGGAGGAGGATGCCGATGAAGCTCCAGTTAATGATGTCAACGTCGATGTGCCGGTTAACAATGTGGTGTTGCCAAATCAGTCCATTAGTGCAACTGTACATGAGGTTCAATCGAGTGAATGGATATCTCGTGCGACCATACATGAACATGCACAGTCTTCCGTCGACTCTTCCAACACGGATCAACTCTACATAGGTCAAAAATTTCCAACTAAAGATTCTATACAACATCAAGTGAAGATGTACTCCGTGAAGAACCATCGTGAATTCGTGACGGTAAAATCGACCCCCGGTTTATACTATGTCAAATGTAAATACGCACCCATCAACCATTCAGCCGAGGAGATCGCAGAAAATCCGACACTTCTAAATGTAGTGGGTTGTCCTTGGCGATTGCGTGCAATTGTTCCAAAAGGCCGTACTTATTTCGTGGTAAAGAAACTTGAAGCTCCGCACACATGTGTGAATCCTACATTGAATCAAGATCACACGAAAATGGATTCTACGATTGTATCGATGGTCATATTGAATGTTGTGAAGGCACAACTAGGAATAACACCAAGAGCCATAATTGAGATAGTCAAGCTTCAGTACAATTACATAATTTCATACTGGAAAGCTTGGAAGGCAAAACATAAAGTAATTGAGCGATTATATGGTTCCTTCGAAAAAGCATACACTAAATTGCCCTACCTTCTCAATGCAATTCAAACATCAAATCTGGGGACGACCGTACATTGGGCCAAGATTGTGACCGGTCCGGCCGAAGAAACTTTTAAGGGTGTTTTTTGGGCATTCGAGCCTTCCATCGAGGGTTTTAAGGCATGCAGACTAGTTATAAGTGTAGACGGAACTCATTTGTACGGAAAATACAAAGATTGTTTGTAGATTGCTATTTCACCGGATGCAAATGGTCGGTTGTTTCCATTTGTGTTTGCAATAGTTGATGGTGAGAGCATAGAAACGTGGACATGGTTCATGAACTGTATTCGGTGCTTTATCACAGATCGTGCATGTAACCCCCATTCCCGTTAATAATTATTTTCCATATATTTTCTATAATTTGATTTTTATAAAGTTATTTTGTGCTAAATTTATTTCAATTTTTTTAAAAGTATTTTCTAATCGAAAATCTTATTCATTTCGAATAGTGGTGTATTTTGATATTTTCTATATCTTATTGATCGACTATTTGTGTTTGAGCTCAATTTAAATGTATTATTGATATTTGGGTTATTTTTATAAATTTATATTTTGTTATATAATCTTATTAATATTATTATTATTATTATTATCGTTATTGTTATTTATTATTATTATTGTTATTCTTATTGCTATTGGTATTAATATTTGTTCTTATTGTTGTTATTATTATTGTTATCGGTATTATTATTTTTATCATTATTATTAGGATTATTATTATTATTATTTTGTTTTAAGCCCGAACATGCTCAATTTTATATGCATTTCACAATTTGATTTAATGTGTATATATATGTATGCTCAATTTGATATGCATTTCACAATTTGATTTAATGTGTATCTGTGTGTGTGTGTGTGTGTGTGTGTGTGTGTGTGTGTGTGTGTGTTTTAAATACCCTATTGTTGTTTCTTGATAATTTTCTTTTTGATTAAATTTGTTCATGAAAAGTTTCCGTTCTTCTTAATTAAGCTTTTCATGTTGAACCTATTGTCTTTTATTTAATTGTGGGCATTTTTATTTGGGCCCTATTGATTTAGATATATCTCTTATTGAACCCACCCATTTTCATTTATTCTTAACCCAATCCGCTATTTTTGGACCCTAATTCACCAACCAATTACCCTAATTGTACCCTATAAATACAACTCTATTGCAAACCCTAAAAATTGCACAATTTTAAAGCCCTAGAGCTGCCTAATCTCTCTTCTAGTTTCTCTCTCCTCTCTCTTCCTCTTTCTCTCTCCTCGACCCCTGGTTTCCTGCCCAATTTCCGAGCCCATTCCTGTTCATCTTCTCCGTCGTCTTCCCCAGCCAGCTCCGGCCACCCCTGTGCTCTGGCGACCTCCCTCCCGTCGCCACACCTCCGACGACCCTCCCCCTTTCCCTTTTGACAACAGCCAGGCCCAGACCGAAACCCAATTCCCGTCATCTTCCCCAGCCTCGCGATGCCGCCCTCCTGCGATGCCCTCACCCGCCGGCGTTGACCCCCGTCGTTGCCCTCAGCCAACGATGCCGCCGCCAGTCCCTCTTGGCCTGGCTATTATTGCCGCTGTCTCTTCTCTTTGCTGTTGATTTGGGTTTCCCTATTGCACATATTGTGCACGGGTTATATTGTGTGTTCGTAGGATCGTGTTGTTGCGGATTTGAGTTTGTTGCTCCAGGATTCTCCTCCCATTATTCTTAGTATTCAATTTAACCGTCTAACAGGCAAGTCACTCTCCCTTGAATTGTACATTGTATCAAATTCAAGTTTCTTTGAAATTCTTGCAAGTAGATCATATTCATTATCATATTGCTGTATTGATCATCTTCGTTGGGTCTATTGAGGGTTTACACGAACTAACCCCAATATTCTTGACATCGTGCCACTTTTGACTCTAAAGTATGGATCTTTCATGAGTGCATATAGAATTAATAATTAGGTTGTTCATATAATCATCACACAAATAAATTATTGTAAAGACAATTGCTAGGTTGTATGTTGTTTGATCGATTGATGAGTGATTGATGATGAATTGATGTATGAGCGTGTTCTAATTTTATTTATCATGTTTTGACACTCATCAAGCTGATTATACAAATTATTGACTAAAAAATCGATACCCATCATGTTTAATTAATTTATTTACATGAAAAATACCCTTAAAAATGTATCTTGCTTGCTGCCTGGAATTTGTTTGCTGTTTTCGACCCAGTATTTGACCTCAAATTAAATTACTTCCTGAACAAGAATTGTAGCCTCATCTTTCTAGTTTCCAGAACATCCTGAATTTTTGAATTTCGAGTTTTGTAGCAAAAGTTATGCCAGTTTTACTACAGCTGTATTTTTATTTCCAGAATTATAGTTTTCAGATTTTCTTGAATTGGTTATTCCTATATCGTAGTATGGTATGAATTAAAGTGTGTATGTTGAATTGCATTATCCTAATGTCTATTATCACCATTCCAATTGTCCTATTTCATGTTCCCATCTTATTGTCCCCTATTGATACTATTGTTCATCTCATGTCTCATATTCGCATATTGTATTGTTGCATTAATAAAATAATTAACAAACTGGGATTTAAGAGATTGACTTGAGTAGTGAATAATATAGTGACTGTGTCGGCCAGTGTTTATCGATTGATTGTGGAGCGTTGACTACGACACCCCAATCTTTCGTGTATTGCACCAATGAATCGTATCAATGTATCAATGTACCAATATACCAATGTATCAATGTACCAATGTACCAATGTATCAATGTATCAATGAATCAGTGAATCATCATAATGTATCGAGCAACAATATTGTATCGTATCAGTGATTACCGTACCGACACGTGATCTATAGAATTCACCACTCGGTTTAAACGAAATTGATTGTATGTATCGAACCTGCAGTATGGGATGCAGTAGTACGTGCATTAGTTATGATTAAAATGAATAACATACTTAAGAGTTTGCATCACATCGACATTGTATTTTGTTCATCATTGTTTCTATTGATATCGATTATTGTCTAAGTGTTATTGATATCGAACCGTTGCATCAATTACTATGTTATCGATTATTACTATCGTGTCATGTTATTGATTCCTATTGATCCATTGACTTCATTGTTATATCGTTATTCTATTATTCCATGCTTTCTCTACTTGCTGTCCATGACTTGCTCTAAGGACAGTTTTTCTCTTCTTTTTAGATGAAGTGTTTATAGGTGTTGATGGAAAATTGCCTGCTAGAATTGGATAGAGATTCGGAAGATTTAATGCTTTCTAGTTGCTTATTGTTTTATTGAACTATTTTATTTAACTGTTTTGGGCTTATGACCCAAATATTATTATTTGTTTCCAGATGTTGGATTATTATTGTATTTGGATATTTTTATTGCTTCATTTCAAGTATTATTGTTCATAAAATAATTATTATTGCCTGCACAATTGTTCTGTATTGGTTATATTGTTGAGTTGATCGATTAAACAGTTTATGGGTGACGTTAGTCATTCGCTGGACCAATGTTACGTGCTCGTATTTCGTATTTTTGGGAAGTGGGACGTGACAGTGCAGGTCTATTAGTCATTTCTGATCGTCATGCAAGCATTTTATCAACAATGGAAAATGAGTTCGGAATATGGAAGGAACCACTTGCTTATCATCGTTATTGTATGCGGCATTTTGCTAGTAATTTCCACAAAAAAATTTGGTTGCAAGTTTATGATGAACAAGCTGAGGGTGATCGCGTGTCAGAATCAGTTGAAAAAGTTTAAGAAAAAATTGGCACAACTTGAAGCGGCTAATATTGATGGGGCTAATTGATTGAAGGAGAAACCGATTGAGAAGTGGACACTTTCTGCCGATGGAGGTCGTAGATATGGTATAATGACAACAAATCTATCGAAAGTTTTCAATTCGGTTCTAAAAGGTGTGCGTAGCTTGCCCGTCACCGCAATTGTTGAAATAATTTTTCCCCGTCTCAACATGTACTTCAATAACCGTCGTTGGCGCAGACCCATATCAGTGAAGGAAAATTATGGGCACCACGTGTTCAGGAGATTACTGATTTACGCGTGAGAAATCCAATTTGCATGAGGCAATAATGTTTAATAACCGACCTGGCATTTTTGGGGTTAAAACCGGCATTAGAATGGATAATGTACACCAAAAGCTATTCGATACGGTGTTGACGAAGAGAGCAGGAGTTAATGTGTGTTGTATTGGGAAGTTTTCGGATTGCTTCTTGACTACATAAAGTGATTGTTGTTGGAGTGATTGCTTCTTGAACTTAATGTGTGATGTATTGGGAAGTTTTCGGATTAATATATTATTTTTGTGTCCTGCAAGCTAATATATTATTTTTGTGTATCCTGGAAATGGAAACATCCTCCCATTTGTCCCATTACTAGCTGCATCAGAGAATTAAGTTGGAACTGAACTATATTATGTGTGAGTTTCAGTCTTTAGATTTGGCCTGAAAATTTATAGAGTTGTATCTTAAATAAATTTGTAAACTTGGTAATCTTTGAGTTAAACACTTGTGTTTTCGTTGCTTGTACTTGTTTATCCTATAAAAGAAAAACTATATTATGCTTCTACTTGTTTGCGTTGACAGTTGCAAAAGCCCTCTATTGAATCTTTCTTTATCATCGGGAGTCTCATCTGAAGTAGTAGCTGAGACCAAATACAGAAAGTGGTTCTTACTGTTCGAGCCAGGCATGTGGTTGGAGCAGGTGTTACTAGAAGCTCGGCTGCTCAGTATGCGGATCGGGTTGTGGCTTCTATATCTTAGGAATGCAGTGTCCGGATGATACTGTATTCATATGTATACAACAACTATAGTTTACTAGAAAAAGGAAAGAAAAAAAGAAGGAACTATAAGTTAAAAAACCCTTTTCACATTCATTGGTTCACTGGGGTATTCACATATTGATTCCCTAGCACTATTCTTTCTTTCTTTGCTTTTAACCATGCAGCTGAGATAGTTGCGAAAGGAACCGACTCACTACTACTATTACAGGGCTTGATCTTGCATAATTTCTAATAGAGCTCCAATTCTTGTTGTAACCTCTCTTTGAGGGGGATTTTATTCATATGATAATTTCCATATTTTTATGGAACAATTGTTTTTGATAATTCACAACAAATGCTATACAATGTTATGTCATTCTTTCATTCTGGTTCTATAAAATGCAAGAGAGTTCAAAATTCTGTAAAGTGCTTAATACCATTTTGTGTCTTTTCTATCTAGCTCAGAGCTGTTCATAGTTTTGAAGTTTTCAGATTAATATATTTATCGTCGTTTCATGAAGGCTGCTCCTATCTGAGCAAAGCTACTGCAGTGAAAATGATTCAAATGAGGGAACTATGATAATGTGAAATAAATTACACAACTGTCAACGCAAAAAAGACCATGATTGTTAACATGTGACACGAAAAGATATTGCATTAGGCACTTTATTTACATAATACACATCACCAACAACACATAGACTGAACAAAGGGGAGAAGAGATGTTCTCAATTTACAGGATTACATCCAGTCCAGCACAACATACAAGTTCTACAAAATATAATAACTACAAAATACAATTTTCTGAACACTTCAGACAACAACAAAGCAGTCAATACTGCTTGAAGAAAGCCAGAAACAACAACAGAGACACCAACACCCCACCAATCAATCCCACAACTCCATAAACCTGGCCACCTCTCCTGTAACCACAATTGTACGCACCATCAACATCTACCGACCTCAACAAAGACTGGATTGAAAGCTCATCATGCAATTCCCTGATGGTTGCATCTTTATCCTCCTCCGGGCCATAATTCTCTACCCAACAAAAAAATTCGCAACCATTTGGAAAGTTGGGACAATTATAATAAGCTTTACCTGGATTCTTTCCCGAAGAAGAATATTTTACCCTCGTCTGTATTCGGCAAAAACATTTAGGACCTACAATTCTCTCATCGGAACTAGCTCGGGAGGACCTATAGCTACAACTGTAATGATTGTGGATTTGGTTGGAAGAATAGTTTGATGCCATCCTATAAGATGTTGTAACGTTCAAGCCAAAAAATTTACAAAAAAAGACATGCTATTAACTTATTCCGAAATATACAATAGGTGACTTCTTATTTCCAACAAATATTACAAATAATCTAACAAAAAAGGCATGCTACAGGTTATACTTGCACTTGCATCCAACTACACACACACTAAAACCTAACTAAAATATACAACTACATATTCATGAAAAAGGCCAAATAACATAGGCCAAATCTCAGTACTACACTAACTGCATGAATTTACTAAAATATAGAACTACATATTCATATGAAATACTTGACAAACATACCTTCAATAACCATGGACAATCAGAATTTCGGATTTTATTTCGACAATACCAAATTAATTTTCAAACCAAAATCAGAAAAATGTGTTTTTTTCCAACATTATCAAGTAAAAAATTAAAAAAAAAATTACCTTCACTAACGATGACGAATGGAGGAGAAAGAGATAAGAAATTGAAATGAGCGTCAAGATCTTGCTCGCGTCACGAGGAGGAGAGGAGATAGGGTCGATGGGTTCCGATCGTTTGAAAAGGAAGGAGATGATTTTGGGGGCTAGGGTTTTTTACGATGACGAAGAGGAGGAAGGAGGTGAGCGGGAGAGAGAGGGAAAGGAGATATGGTTTAGAAGGAGATGCAAATTTTCGATGGGTTCTGATCGTTTGAGGAGGAAGGAGATGGTATTGGGGCTAGGGCTTTTTTATGATGACGAAGAGGATGAAGGAGAGGAGTGGGATACAATAGGGAAAGGAGATAGGGTTGAGAAGGAAACAGGTGTATTTGGGGGGGGGGGGGTGAAATTCCGATTATACCCCCCCAACATTAACAGATGAGCGGGAGTGAATGCCATCTCTTGGATCTGGATCAAGATGGATACTTACGATCGGACGATCTACAACCAATGCGCACGGGGTTGCACACTGGGCTGGTGTGCAACGGAAAGTTTCCCTATATATATATATATATATATATATATATATATATATATATATATATACACTAGATTTTTTCGTGGGCATGTGCCTACGGCACGTTTTCGGAACGATACAGCATATAAAAGTTTTGTAAACAGTAAAACAATAATTAATGTAGCTCAGGTTTGAATAGTAAAACAATAATTAGTTGTAAATAAAAGTCCATATTTACATTAGTATATGTTGAAAAATAATTATAAATGGGGGTGTAAATCCAGCTTCTTAGAACTTAGATGTGGAAAATGATGGAATTTAACTGTTGATGAGATATTTGCTATTTTCAATGTAACATGAGCAATAAAAAATACATAAAAAATCTGAAAATTTTACCAACCTGAAATCTGAAAATATAAATTTCTGAGTAAATGGAGAGAGAAAGAGAAAATATAAATTTCTGAGCAAATAGAGAGAGAAAGAGAGAGAGAGAGAGAGAGAGAGAGAAATAAATAAATAAAGGAGTTGTTTTTGGGGATTTGAATTTGAGTTTTGGGGGGGGGGGGACTTTTGGGCGGGAAAAAATGTTTTGTGAGGTTAGATCTGGACCATTGATTTCAACCCTGTTGAATGAGAGCCATTTGATAGCTTTCTTTGTGCTTTATTACATAGATATACTAGGTTTGTCCGTTGACACGTGCCTACGACACGTCTTCGGAATAGTGCACCTTGTTTAATCATATAAAATAGTTTTGGAGGTCCAGCAAATTAATTGAAGTAGCAAACATAGAGCAAAAAACATATTATATGATTTTTTTGAATTATTTTTAAAGTTTTTAAATTATAATTTTTTTTAGTTTTTTAGTTTTTTATATTTTTTATATTTTTAAAAAATTTTATTTTCTTAATTTTTTGAATAGAAGAGGGAGGGAGAGAGAGAGAGAGAAAAAAAAAAAATTAAATAAATATAGGAGTTTTTTTGGGTGGGGGATTGGGGGGAATATGTTTTGTGAGGTTAGATATGGGCCTTTGATTTTTGGGGGGGATTGAAGGAGAGCCACTTGATAGCTTTTTTTGTGTTTTATTATTATATAGATATATAGTTAATAGCAGGTGGCCTATAGAAAGGTTCTATAGGGGGGTTATATAAATTAATTATGAGATGGGGGGCACGGGATGCAGGCAGCAGAGCTCGCTGTCTTTGAATGCTGCTGTCAGCGTCGCTGACGTGGTAGTAGCGGGGCCCACCGAAAGGCAGTAGCAGCGTTTCTGCTGTGCTGACGTGGCTGCAATGATTGCAGTGGGGCCCCCTTTGGGTCTGTTGTGCTTCTCACGAGAGAGAAAGTGCGAGAGATGTGTAGAAATTTGTCCCACATCGAGGAATTGTAAAGATTAATTAAATATATATATGATTGCCTATGATCAAGAATCATCAATCCGGTTAAACACTTTTTGAGAGGCAGCATGTGGTGGATAGTTGTTTGCTAAAATCGGTAATCGGGGTCGGGGAGTTATATGTATGTTTGAAAGTGACAACTCCCCCATCGGACGAGGGGGGTGGGGAGGGGATTTATTTTCTTTTCGCTCCGAAGTTTCGTCTGCCAATTTAAATTATTAAAATATTCAATTTTGCCCATTTTTTTTTTAAAAAAGTAATTTTTTTCACGGGTCAAAACTATCAAATTTTGTTCAACTTTGCTATTTTATAGCAATTGATGACTGCAAGGAAATTCACTTTGCTATATCTATTTTATGCATTTTGTTATTTTTTACCTTTGACGACTGTGGATGCTCTTATAATATAAAATCAATCCCAAATAACCACTTTTGTTACCAAAATTTAATTCCATATAACTCACTCAAAAGTACTTATATGAAATTAAATATTTGTGAGTGAGGTATATGAAATAAAAACATTTGTTAGTGATCCATATGAGAAAAACCATATTTTTAAATATGTACAATCTCTTTGCATCTCTTATACTAGTTTTATCCTGTCAAAATTATATAGACTAAAATAATCTTAATAATTTTGAGATGGTGAAAAAGTTATATGCAACTTCAAAAAAATGTTAAATAACTGAGAGAAATTATTTCTTTAAGGGTATAGTTTAATGAAATTTATCTTAAAAAATGTTAAATAACTTTGCTATTTTATAGCAATTGATGACTGCAAGGAAATTCACTTTGCTATATCTATTTTATGCATTTTGTTATTTTTTACCTTTGACAACTGTGGATGCTCTTATAATATAAAATCAATTCCAAATAACCACTTTTGTTACCAAAATTTAATTCCATATAACTCACTCAAAAATACTTATATGAAATTAAATATTTGTGAGTGAGGTATATGAAATAAAAATATTTGTTAGTGATCCATATGAGAAAAACCATATTTTTAAATATGTACAATCTCTTTGCATCTCTTATACTAGTTTTATCCTGTCAAAATTATATAGACTAAAATAATCTTAATAATTTTGAGATGGTGAAAAAGTTATATGGAACTTCAAAAAAATGTTAAATAACTGGGAGAAATTATTTCTTTAAGGGTATAGTTTAATGAAATTTATCTTAAAAAATATGTGCATAGCCTAGCTTTTGTGTACATCATGACCGTTTAGCAATACCCAGTTCTTGTCCACCTCATCTCGGCCCTCTCCTCCCCAATTCACACCTTCCCTGATACCACCTTCCACTCCTCCCTCTCATGCTTCTCCACTGTCTTTGACCTCGGTGACTTCCCACTCTCTAACACCTTCCTCCAATTTCACTTGCACACGTGCGACATCTTCTACCTTCATACATGCACAAAGATTCCGGAGATTCATGGTTATACTCATAAAATTTTCTATTTTACTTACTATTTCAAAACATAATTATTATCTAGGCATGAAAGTTATCAACTTTATCTACAAAAAATCAAATTTTCAACTATAAAAAATTAATATTTACTCAATCAAAGCATAAATAATAAAAAATTCTCTTTCAAAACATCGCGATCAATATAATTATTCAAGTAAAAACAAAATTCATCAATCATAATTCAAAACTCAACTCTAACTAAACTCAAAATTCAAGATTTAAATTTCATACTCAAAACTCACATATAAACTAAACTCAAAATTTGAAACAAATGTGTCGTTATTGAATTTAACCAATATTTCTCAAAAGCATTTTCAAAAATACCTTGCATGCACCAGAGGCATTTCATCAAATAGTTTAGCGTTTCGATTCCATAATTTTGGGGTTTTAAAAGCCCAAGTTAAAAAAATGGAAATAGAATTAAGTAGTAAATTAGGGTTTCAGAAATTAATACATACACTACACATAGATATAATTGAATTAGTTAAGCAAAAATTTTCAAAAGTATTTTTATCAACACCTTGCGTACAACAAAGGCATTCATCAAACAGTTTAGGATTTCAATTCAGTTGTATCTCTGTGTCAGTTGTTTGGAGACGACGACGACGGGGGTTAACCTTATTGTGGTAGGGTAAAAATGGCCTGGGGCCCAACCAGGGCCCAGAACGGCTCTCGCTCAAAAATAAGAAAAACAACAATCTGGCTCGGCTTCGGACCCCTACAGGCTCGGCACTGAGCCTCAAGTTCACCCCCACAGAACTGGTCTCCTCGTATCCGACGAGCCTCGGTGGTCCTCGGCCTCCGATCCACGACAGCCCCACGGGCCGTCTGCCCAGCCTGGCAAGAAATGGGGATGACCTGGCGCGACCCAGGCCATCCGATTCTCCCAGAGGCACAGGAGCCCCATGATCAGCCGTGTCAGCTCCAAATACCACCTAGGACTTTGCCACGTCAGCCCTATACCACTCTTGGCGCCGCCACGTCCGCCCTAAACCCCCTGGGCCTCCTGCCACGTCAGGCCCATGGGCTTTCGGGTTCAGACCCGGCCCCCAAGCAGATCCAAACTCGGTTGGGATTCCCTATAAATACCAGACCCTCACCCACCTTTTCAGGTAATCAATCTTTTGCCACCCAAATTTCCCTAGTTACTGCTACTCTCTCACAGAGACTGACTAGATCGTCGGAGGGTCTGCCACCGGGATAAACCCCGGTGTTTCAGGACCGTCTGCAGGTACTCGAGGCGAGGCCATCCGAGCCGATCCTCAAGCGCCGAAGCGAGCCTCCCGCTCATCGTCCCGCGCCGCACTCTTCCCTCATTACAAATTGAGTCCGAACTCACACCTGGTGCATCCACACTGCAACCAAAAACAAACCGCATCAGGTTGGCGCCGTCTGTGGGAACTCTTTATCCGGTACGGACGACAGTCCGAGCCTCGCCACCGACGCTCTCCCTCGACCCGATCTCCCATGGCTCCCCAAGTCCGAAGATCGGCCCGTTCCGTCCGAACAAACGGGCCTCCCCCTGAGGGGGCCCCCGACGGAGGGCAAGCATCCAATAATCCGGGGGCGAACCCCGGACCCCAACGAAGCGTTTCACGCGTCGCCAAACCCGACCTTCGTCGGGTCATTCTGAACAGAAGGGCTAGCCAGGCTAGGGGAGGGACCGCTTCCAACTCGGCCCCAAACCATTCTAGGCCCGCACAAGGGGAAAGGCCGTCGGCACTCAGCCGCATCGGCCGAATTCCTACGCCCCGACCCGACCCTTCCGACCATGGCGGGGTCACCAGGGGCGAGTTCAGGAGCTTCAGAGATGAAATCTTGGAGGCCCTCCATGGAGCGCCAAGGTCTGCGACCTATGGCCGAGCCCACCAAATGAGCGACGGAAGGAGTCACACCCGTGCGCCGCCGCCCCCTCCGGAACGCACAGACGAGGTGCTCTGATGCCTCCTAGAGATGGAGAATCGCATCGAGCGCATCGGCGAAGGGAATCCCAACCTAGCCCAAGGTCGGGGGCCTTCTCGACCTCCATTCTCTGTCAACATCATAGAAGCGGAGATCCCTCGGAACTTCCGACCTCCGCAGTTCGAGACATACAACAGCGAAGGTGATCCAGCTGATCACATGGAGGGCATCAAAACCCTCATGATGATTCACAGCGCTTCGGATCCCCTGCTGTGCCGAACCTTCCCGGCCACCTTCCGGGGTCCGACCAGAGATTGGTTCTCCAAACTCTCCCCTGGCTCGATCTTCTCGTTCGACCAGCTGGAAGCCAGCTTCCTGGCCCACTTCATCACCAGCCGAAAGGCTGAGAGAACGAGCGCTTCCCTGCTCGACCTCACCCAGAGGGAGGGGGAGTCGCTCCGTAACTTCGTCAAGAGGTTCACAACCGAGGCCAGATCCGTCTCTGCCCTCGACGCAGGGGTCACCTCGGCAGCTTTCCGACACAATGTCCGACACAACTAGCTCAAGGTCTCCTTAGCAAAGAGGCCACCTCTGGACTTCCCTGACCTTCTCAACCGGATCGAGAAGTATATACGAGCTGAAGAAGTTCTTAACCCAGAGGGCAGCAAAGAAGTCGTGGGGAAGGGCAAGCGCAGGGTCGATGAGGCCGAACCTGCCAAGAAAACAGTAAAGAAAGGGGTCGGCGCGAAGAGGACACCTCCGGTCCCTCGCTTCGAAAGGTACACTCCCTTGACACATAACGTGTCCGCCATCCTCTTAGAAATCGAAGACAAAGGCATTGTCCGACTACCTCCCTGACCAAGTAACAACAAGAAGCGAGATCAGCGCTTCTACTGCCGTTTCCACAGAGATCATGGGCACGAAACCGACCAATGTCGGGCCCTGAAAGACGAGATTGAGGAACTCATCTCACGAGGGTACCTCCGAGAATTCACCAGAGAAGGCCCACGGGATCGGCGAGATGCTAGGAACCGGAGGCCTTCGCCTCCGAACCCTACTCTGAACCGCATCCAGGGTCGGGATCCCGAACCCGAGGGAGCCGCGGAAACGCCGTTCATCTTGCACTGTGTCCACGGGGGGCCAATGGGGGGAGAATCAAATACTTCCCAAAAAGCCTTCATCCAAGAGGTGAATACTGTCCAAGACAAACCCCCACCCCAGTTGCAACCGGTGCCTGTCTCCTTCTCCGGAGAGGACCTCGAAGGCGTTCGCCTCCCTCATTGCGATGCCCTCGTCATTGGCCTCCACATGGCTAATTGTGAAGTTCGCCGAATCCTCGTCGACAACGGCAGCTCGGTAAATATTCTTTTCCTCGAAGCCTTCGAGAATCTCAAGCCACCCATAGGCAAACTCAAGCCAGCCGGATACACCTTGCATGGGTTCTCCGGCGTCCCTGTCGTAATAGAAGGGATTGTTACTCTCGACGTTACCGCAGGATCGGCTCCTGTCCAGAGGACCGAATCCATGGACTTCATGGTGGTAAACGTCAAAGCGGCTTACAACGCCATACTCGGCCGACCCGAACTGTGCTCCCTTTAAGCGGTACCTTCGGCTTGCCATCTGAAACTTAAATTTCCCACCCTGCAAGGGGTCGGCATCGTCCGAGGTAACCAAGAAGCAGTGCGGTCGTGCTACATGACCGCCGTCGGAGGGGGTGTGTTCCCCCTCGATGCCGTTGAGCTCGAACCCGAGAGGGACGGCCCCGCTCCCGAGCCGGTCGACGAGCTGCAGAAGGTCCTGTTCGGCGCCGAGGATGAATCGAAATGGTTCCGGGTGAGTCGCTCATTCCCCGAGGACTTGAAGCCAGGCATAATTGCCTGCATCCGCCGCAACATTGATCTCTTCGTCTGGAAGCCCTCCGACATGCCCGGGATCTCCGAAGACTTGATTATGCACCGGCTGAGCGTCATCCCAGACTCTAAGCCGGTCGTCCAAAAGAGGCGCAAAGTCGCCCCGGAGAGGCAGCAAATTGTGAAGACGGAGGTCGACAAACTCTTGTCGGCTCGATTTATTCAGGAAGTCAGCTACCCCGAGTGGTTGGCTAATGTCGTCATGGTGAAGAAGGCAACCGGGGGCTGGCGGATCTGTATCGACTTCACAGATCTAAATAAAGCATGTCCGAGAGATCCTTTCCCCCTCCCCCGCATCGACGCCTTAATCGACGCAACCTCGGGACATGAGCTACTATCCTTCATGGACGCATTCTCAGGGTACAATCAGATCCGGATGTTTCCACCGGACATCTCCAAGACCTCGTTCGTCACCGACCAGGGTTTTTTCTGCTACCGCGTTATGCCCTTCGGGATGAAAAACACCGGAGCCACATACCAACGGCTCGTCAACAGAATCTTCAAAAACCTGATCGGCCGCAACGTGGAAGTCTATGTCGACGATATGCTCGTCAAGAGCCGGGCCGGACCGGACCACGTCGCCGACCTCGAGGAAGCCTTCGGAGTCCTCCGGCAACACAACATGAGGCTCAACCCGGCTAAGTGCGCCTTCGGCGTCTCCACAGGAAAATTCCTGGGGTTCATCGTCAGCCAGCGCGGCATCGAGGCGAACCCCGAGAAAATCCAAGCTATTATTGACATGGCCCCGCCCCGGAATGTCAAGGAGGTTCAGAGGCTTACGGGCCGGTTGGCTGCAATCGACCGTTTTCTCTCCAAGTCAGGAGAGAAGTCTCTCCCCTTCTTCAAGGCCCTACGCGGAAAAGGGGGCTTCGAGTGGGGTACCCATCAACAAGAAGCCTTCGAACAGCTGAAGCAGTACCTCGCCAACCCTCCTCTCCTCAGCAAGCCCGAGCCGGGCGAACCATTATGGCTCTACCTGTCCGCCTCGGATAGCGCCCTCAGCGCCGTCCTCGTCCGAGAGGAAGATGGGGTCCAGAGACCATTATACTATGTGAGCAAAGTCCTGCTTCCCACCGAGACGAGGTACGCAAAGATAAAGAAGGTGGCCTATGCTTTGGTCATGGCAGCCCGGAAGCTTCGTCCCTACTTCCAGGCCCACTCCGTCCAAGTACTGACCGACCAGCCACTGAAAATTGTCCTTCACAAGCCCGAAAACTCCGGCCGCTTAGTCAGTGGTCAATTGAGCTGAGCCAGTTCGACATCAGCTACCAGCCGAGGACGGCCATTAAAGGACAGGCCCTCGCCGAGTTCATAACTGAGTGCACCGTCTTCGAGCAGCCCAGCACCGAGGCCTCGGATCCGACCTGGGAGGTCTTTGTCGATGGATCATCATGCGAAACGGGGAGTAGGGCTGGCATCATCCTTCGTGGCCCCGACCAATTCCTACTTCAATACTCCCTCCGCCTCAACTTTCCGGCCTCCAACAATGAGGCGGAATACGAGGCCATGATCGCAGGATTGACCCTAGCACATCGAGCCGGAGCCAAGCAAATCCGGGCCTTCAGCGATTCTCAGCTCGTGGTCAATCAGATCACCGGAGAATACGAAGCCCACGATGATCGCATGGTGAGGTATTTGGCAGTGGTCCGACGTCTCCTAGCGTCCTTCTGCCACTCCACAGTCATTCGAGTCCCTAGGGAGCAGAACGCTCAAGCAGATGCATTGTCAAAACTTGCCTCTTCCTCCTTCGAGGGTCTCGACCAAACGGTACTCATCGAAATCCTATTGAAGCCGAGTATCAACGATCAAGACCAGGAGACAATTTGTGTCCAAGACGGTACCAGTCCAGACGACTGGACCACTCCCATCCGAAGATTCTTAGTCAGTGCCGAGCTTCCTGAAGACCAGGCCGAGGCCAGACGGGTCAGGGTCCGAGCTGAAAGGTTCGTCATGATTGATGACATCCTTTTCAAACGCTAATACACCTTGGCCGACGGCAAACCATACCTCCGCTGTCTCACCAGCGACGAGGCCAGCTACGCCCTCAAAGACCTTCATGAGGGGATCGGCGAATGCCACATGGGGAGCAGAACACTTGCTCGGAAGGCCCTGAATCAGGGGTACTATTGGCCGACCATGCTCCAAGACTCGCAAGACCTAGTCAAGAGGTGCGGCCCCTGCCAAAGGTTCTCCCCTATCAAGAGGCTTCCTCAAGCCAATCTCCGATCCCTGGCTAGTCCTACGCCATTCGCCCTGTGGGGCATGGACCTTGTGGGCCCCTTCCCCGTGGCAATAGGGCAGAAAAAATTCTTGATAGTCGCCATCGACTACTTCACCAAGTGGCTCGAAGCCGAGCCTCTGTCCAGCATCACCGAGCGCCAAGTACAACAATTCTTTTGGAAGAACATCATTTGCCGGTTCGGAATCCCCCAGGTCCTCGTCACGGACAACGAAACCCAATTCCAAGGTCAGAACTTCCAAACTTTCTGCGCAGACATCGTCATCCAGCAACGTTTCTCCGCTATTTGCCACCCTCAGTCCAACGGCCAAGCGGAGAATGCGAACAGGCAAATCCTCGACGGCCTCAAAAAGTGCCTCGACAGTTCCCCCAAAGGGCTGTGGGTCGAAGAATTGCCTAGCGTGCTATGGGCGCACCGAACCACCAGGAGGATCCCCACGGAAGAAATGCCGTTCAACTTGACCTACGGGACGGAGGCGGTTATCCCCATCGAGGTCGGCCTGCCTTCTCCCCGGATCATGGCCTTCGATGAAGCTGACAATTCGTCCGGCCTGAGGGCCAACCTGGACCTCATCGCCGAGATCAGAGAGAAGTCTTCGATCCGAAGAAGCATCTACCAACAACGGATCGAGAAGTTTTACAACAAGAAGGTCCGCCCCACAAACATCAAGGTGGGGGACCTCGTGTTACGAAAACTGTCCGTCTTCGATCCGACCAAGAAGAGGAAATTGGCTCCCAGCTGGGAAGGCCCATACCGTGTAGTTTAGGCTGTACGCCCTGGTACATACCGACTGGCAGATATGGACGGCCCGCTCATCAGCCGACCCTGGAACGCCGAGCACCTAATGAAGTTTCTAGAAGAGCGAACATAGGTTCTATGGCTAATGTAAATGATATTTTTTGTAAAGCTTTCATGTGTAAAGGGCCGTTTTAGCGACCCTCCCTATCTTATATGAAAGAAATCTCTTTTTGTCAAACTCCAAACGCCTCGGCAGCCCCGACCTAACACCGGACAATGGGATCGGCACCCGAGTCCTCACTCTGGTATCGTCCCCAACGTCTCAGTAGGTCCGACCCGGCTTCAGGCCAGGAAGTCTTCCTAACGCCCCGCGCCGATCCCTCACGGATCGACGGGGCCGAACCTCACCTCCGCCATCATGCACTACACTATCGACCGGAGCAAAGAATGAAAAGAATTCTTTATTCATACTCCCTTATTAGTTCTGAGAAAACAAACAAAGACCGTTACAGGACCACTCCACTCATCTCAAACTGAAGGAAGCCGCCATCTTAGGGCCCCTCGGGTCCGACGAATGGCGGGACCACTCCGACCGAATGGCTTGGAGCCCTCTCCTCGTCATGATGGTCCTTCGGCTCAGCCACGGTCGACACACCAGCCACGGAGCTCTGGGCATCAACTGGTCGCATACGCTCCAGCAGCAGCAGCAGCAGCGCAGAGGGAACCCCCTCCGCTCGCCGACCCCCTGAGGAAGATATCGAGACACCCAGTATCGTCTTGTAACGGTGTATCTCCATCTCCTTCTCCACAATAACATCACGAAGTAGCCTCTCAGAGGATGGCCTCTGCACCGATGCACTCGACATGGTATATCCAAGACCGACACTCCCGAGGTCTCGATCCACCATCGCCCTCCTCAGCCGGCTCGCCTCCTCACTTAGGGCTTCAGACTTGTTCCGATAATAGTTAAAGGCCGCATCAGTGTCACGAGCCCCCTTTCGGTAGCGAACCAAAGTGGCCTCCAGGGCCTCAACTTTGCTCCGGAGCCACGCCACGTCGGAACGACGGGGGTCCACCTCGGGAAGGGGAGCTGCAACCTACAAGAGAACCAGCCCACTCAAAACACATAAGCAAGGAGGTTCGGAAATATCCGAGGTCAAAACACTTGGCCAGTCAAAAATCCTTTTTTATAAATGGAATCACTTCGTAGAAAGAATGCGGTGGCCAGTCCGCGGAAGGCAAATACAATCGAGAGATGGAAAAAGAAAGACAAAACTATACAACTTGTTTTCCCACCTCAACATCGGCCGGGTTCACAGGGAGGTCGGCAGCCGGGTCATCAACGGGCCCTTCTTCATTGGGGGTCTTCGGTGTCCCCTCGATCTCCATGTCGTAGTCAAAGTTAGACAGGTCGACGGTCGGGTAGAAGTGCCTCACATGGCTGAGGGCCTTCGCATAGCACTCGTCCTGGGCTTTGATCACCAGGAGCTGACCCGCCTCCGTCAACTCATCCTTCTCCTTGGCGAACCTCTTCTTCTGAGCTGCCATCTTCTTCGCCCATTCCTCCTTCTCCTTGTTGAACGCCGTCTTCATCTCCTGCTCCCTCTTGTGAGAGCCTTCGAGCTCTATCTTCATCTCCTTCATCTCCTGCATGGCCTTATCAGCCCGGTCTCGCTCCCGCTTCAAGGCCACCTCATAAAGGCTCCTCACGTGGGCCCCCTGCACGGTCGCCTGCAGCAACCAAGCACTACTGAGAAAACCTCCTTTACAAACGTTTCACAAGGCAAGGGGGGTCGGCAGACTTACCAGCACATTAGCCTGCGCGAGGCGCGTGTACGCATCCTCCAGGCCCTCGGCGTTCATCTCCGTGCAGGTCCCGAGGGGTCGCCAGCTTAGCTGCCACCTCGACAGCCTGGCGCCCTCGGGTTAAGCAGTCACCCTCACGGATCGACCAAGCCGGCACCCACGGTCGCCACAACCTCTCCTCTACCTCCGCCTCCACCAGGGGACCCTTCCCCTTATCAAGATCAGCTGCCTTGCCCTGGTCCGAGCTCCCCTGAACCGCCACGTCCTTGCCTATCTCCGAGCGAGTCCTTTTGCCCCTCGGCTGAACGGGGGCCTCGGAGAACACCTGGGACGACCCCCTCGTCTTCATCGCGTCCCCCTTCGTCTCGGCCTTCTGCTTCTTCATGGCGAGCCTCTTTGCCTTGATTGATTCGGGGTCCATACCTGCGAAAAGATCCATTAAGAACAATGAGCGCAAAAGAACAACAAGATCGAGATAAAAGAGACAACTACATACAAAGCACGGCCGGGCTCAGTCCGACGCTCGCCAGGTGACCCTCCGTCACCTTCGGCCAACTGATACTGTGCGACAGACGGAGGCGCTCAACAAATCCCCTCTCCTCGGCCGTCAGGTCCCTCGGCCTCGGCGCTTTGAAGTTCGGCTTAGAATAATTCCATCGAATAAGGATGTTCCAAGGCTCCTCGCTCCGGATCACCAAATATTTCTTCTTCCACTCCTTGATGGAGTCCGGGTGACCATGGACGACCTTCCCCTTACTCCGAGGCGAGATATAATAAACACCCTCTGACTCCCCCGACGAGCTGATCGTCAACATCGCCCGGAACACATTCAGCCGGAGGGGTATCTTCTGCTCCTCGCATAACAGCACGAAGCAGATGATCTGCTTCCAGGAGTTCGGCCCATACTGCATCGGCGCCAGGGACGCCCAATTCAACACCTCCCGAACGAATGAATGGACCGGCAGCCTCAGTCCAGAGATGAAGGCGTCCACTGGGAAGACGCAGTACCAAGCAGGCAGGGGGTCGGTCGGACGTAGGGTAGAGTTTGGCAACATAAACTCGTAGCCGGACCCTATGTGATACGCCAACTGCAAAGCCTCCAAGTCACCAGCCTCCAAGACGGTCGGAAGCGTGTCCATCTTCACCCTCTTCCGGCTCGGGGAAGACGGCTGGACCCCAAAAAGCTCCTTATCGGAAAGGTCGTCTGGGTACCGACGGAACGGCTTCGGTTGTACGGGCGACCCCGTCATTAAGTTGCGGTAAACGGGCGCCTGGCTCGAGCCACCGGTCCTCGACCCCTTCTTCTTCAGAACCCTCTTCTTCTCGGTTCTTTCCGGTGAAGGGGTAGATAATCGCCCCAGGCCGATCGGCGTGGAGCTCAAATCCACACCCTGACCTGTGGATCTCCCCCCGCACCTCCTATCCGAGCCCCTTCGGCTTTACCCTCTTCTGGGCCACCCTCCTCTTCGGAAGCCGACTCTAGAATCTGGACTTCGTCCGAGCTGTCGCTTGCCTCCTCCGATTCGCTACTCTCCACTACGAAAGGTTTCCGGGAGCGTAACGGCCTCACATTGTACACCGGCTCCTCCTCACCTACCGGCTCCTCCCACGAAGTCGAATCGGAAGGCTTCTCATCGTGTACTGACTCCTCCTCGAGCACCGGCTCCTCCCACGAAGTCGATTTGGAGACAGGGTTCCCTTTCCCCTTTGATGTCGACGCCGACGAGCCAGACTGAGCCCTATCCATCTGTGCCTAACAAAAGAAACTTACAAACTAACCTTTTGAAATGCCTCGGACTGACGAGCCGGTGCCGCTAAAACAGTCAAAGCCGAGCGCTGAAGTGTTTGGTTTCTTTCTAAAGAGGACAGCGGAAGAGAAATAAACAGAATGGAGAAGAAGGGGGGAATATTTATAGAGAGAAAGGCGACACCTCAATTTTCGCGTTACTGTTCCTCGAATAGTGCGCGTCTGCCACCAATAGAATCACGCCACGTCATCCTCGAAACTGGCGCTGCTGACGTCACCTAGCGCCGGTTGGAGACCACACAGAGGTCGGTTCGGATGAAGTGGTCGGCGGAGAAAAATTTTTACTTAACGATTTAAGGTGCCGTCCTCAGACAGGCGCCCCTAGGCTCCAGGGCTCAGTCGGCTCCCCTCTCACCCGCGAGCAGCTCGGGGCTTACGGCCTCGGCAGCCGAAACCCCGAACTGTTCGAGGGTGGGAGAAAAGCCACCATCGCCTAGAACCCTATCGGAAAGCAGATCGGAGACGACCCACCTATCCGAAGCTCCTCAGCCCCAGGCCCGGAATTCTGTTGATACCCCTCCCGTCCTGATCCCTCTCGGGCAGACAGCCGTGTCAGGGCCGTCTGACCCGAAAAAGGATCCGGACGGCAGAGCCACCACCAGTCCAAGGTCCCCAGGGTTAAAACCTTTCAGCTCTTAGCCCCCCGAGCCCGGACCACGACCGCCATCTCTTCTGCCTTGTTCTCCCCCGAACCTGACACTCACATCGAGGCCGTCAGGGACGGGAGAAGAACAAGGCAATAGAGTGACCATCCGTCCAACGCTCTCAGGGTCAAAATTTTGCAAGAGAGAAACGTCCGCCGAAGCAGACATCTCTGATGGCCGATGGACCACCCTTGCTGTGATCAAACCCGCTGTGAGGAGAGGGGTATTTATAACCTCCCCCCATAGACCGGCCATTATGACATTGGGAAAGCCAAGCAACGGAAGCCCATGTGCCATGCATTTATTAGGCGGCGCCATTAATGCCCCTAGGAAATTGTAAAATTGCACAGATCCCGGAGCGCCTTCAATGCTCCGCAAAGACAGCAGGCCACCCCGCTCAAACATTCTAAGGCACAACGGTTCGCCATCACTCTTGCCGACCCATAATCCCTCGCCAGCTCGAGGTCCGGTCTAGCACCAGGGTAGTCTTCTCAGGAAGGCTCAACGGCTCGCCATCACCCTTGCCGACCCATAATCCCTCGCCAGCTCGAGGTCCGGTCTAGCACCAGGATAGTCTTCTCAGGAAGGCTCAACGGCTCGCCATCACCCTTGCTGACCCATAATCCCTTCGCCAGCTCGAGGTCCGGTCTAGCACCAGGGTAGTCTTCTCAGGAAGGCTCAACGGTTCGCCATCACCCTTGCCGATCCATAATCCCTCGCCAGCTCGAGGTCCGGTCAAGCACCAGGGTAGTCTTCTCAGGAAGGCTCAACGGCTCGCCATCCCCCTTGCCGACCCATAATCCCTCGCCAGCTCGAGGTCCGGTCTAGCACCAGGATAGTCTTCTCAGGAAGGCTCAACGGCTCGCCATCACCCTTGCCGACCCATAATCCCTCGCCAGCTCGAGGTCCAGTCTAGCACCAGGGTAGTCTTCTCAGGAAGGCTCAACGGCTCGTCATCACCCTTGCCGACCCATAATCCCTCGCCAGCTCGAGGTTCGGTCTAGCACCAGGGTAATCTTCTCAGGAAGACACAACGGTTCGCCATCAACCTTGCCAACCCATAATCTCTCGCCAGCTCGAGGTACGGTCTAGCACCAGGGTAGTCTTCTCAGAAAGGCTCAACGGCTCGCCATCCCCCTTACCAACCCATAATCCCTCGCCAGCTCGAGGTACGGTCTAGCACCAGGGTAGTCTTCTCAGGAAGGCTCAATGGCTCGCCATCCCCCTTGCCGACCCATAATCCCTCGCCAGCTCGAGGTCCGGTCTAGCACCAGGGTAGTCTTCTCAGGAAGGCTCAACGGCTCGCCATCACTCTTGCCGACCCATAATCCCTCGCCAGCTCGAGGTCCGGTCTAGCACCAGGGTAGTCTTCTCAGGAAGGCTCAACGGTTCGCCATCACCCTTGCCGACCCATAATCCCTCGCCAGCTCGAGGTTCGGTCTAGCACCAAGGTAATCTTCTCAGGAAGACACAACGGTTCGCCATCACCCTTGCCAACCCATAATCCCTCGCCAGCTCGAGGTACGGTCTAACACCAGGGTAGTCTTCTTAGGAAGGCTCAACGGCTCGTCATCCCCCTTGCCGACCCATAATCCCTCGCCAGCTCGAGGTCCGGTCTAGCACCAGGGTAGTCTTTTCAGGAAGGCTCAACGGCTCGCCATCACCCTTGCCGACCCATAAATCCCTCGCCAGCTCGAGGTCCGGTCTAGCACCAGGGTAGTCTTCTCAGGAAGGCTCAACGGCTCGCCATCACCCTTGCCGACCCATAATCCCTCGCCAGCTCGAGGTTCGGTCTAGCACCAGGGTAATCTTCTCAGGAAGACACAACGGTTCGCCATCACCCTTGCCAACCCATAATCCCTCGCCAGCTCGAGGTACGGTCTAGCACCAGGGTAGTCTTCTCAGGAAGGCTCAACGGCTCGCCATCGTCCTTGCCGACCCATAATCCCTCGCCAGCTCGAGGTTCGGTCTGGCACCAGGGTAGCCTCCTCATGAAGGCCCAGCGATTGCCATCCCATTTCCACGACCATAAACACTCCTCCACAGCTAACTCCCGCACCCCCGCAGGAGTGGGGGGCTTGTGTGGTAGGGTAAAAATGGCCTGGGGCCCAACCAGGGCCCAGAACGGCTCTTGCTCAAAAATAAGAAAAACAACAATCCGGCTCGGCTTCGGACCCCTACAGGCTCGGCACCGAGCCTCAAGTTCACCCGCACAGAACTGGTCTCCTCGTATCCGACGAGCCTCGGTGGTCCTCGGCCTCCGATCCACGACAGCCCCACGGGCCGTCCGCCCAGCCTGGCAAGGAATGGGGATGACCTGGCGCGACCCAGGCCATCCGATTCTCCCAGAGGCACAGGAGCCCCATGATCAGCCATGTCAGCTCCAAATACCACCTAGGGCTTTACCACGTCAGCCCTATACCACTCTTGGCGCCGCCATGTCCGCCCTAAACCCCCTGGGCCTCCTGCCACGTCAGGCCCATGGGCTTTCGGGTTCAGATTCGGCCCCCAAGCGGATCCAAACCTGGTTGGGATTCCCTATAAATACCAGACCCTCACCCACCTTTTCAGGTAATCAATCTTTTGCCACCCAAATTCCCCTAGTTACTGCTACTCTCTCACAGAGACTGACTAGATCGTCGGAGGGTCCGCCACCGGGATAAACCCCGGTGTTTCAGGACCGTCTGCAGGTACTCGAGGCGAGGCCATCCGAGCCGATCCTCAAGTGCCGAAGCGAGCCTCCCGCTCGTCGTCCCGTGCTGCACTCTTCCCTCATTACAAATTGAGTCCGAACTCACACCTGGTGCATCCACACTGCGACCAAAAACAAACCGCATCACTTATTCATTAACAATTCATTCATTAATCAATAACAACAATCAAACTAACTACAAACTAAGCATACAAAAAAATAATAAGCACGTCACAATGCACACTATTACCACTAAAAAAAATTCTAACCTAATAAACAAACGAACAACCAAACAAATATAATGTACAATTGTCTATCACGAAAATAAAATAAATAATAATAATAATAATAATAATAATAATAAACCCCACCACCAATCCTAATACAAAACCCACCTCTAAACTAAACTCAAAATTGAATATTTCAATTTCATACATAAAATAGAGGTGATGTAACACCCCGCAAAATAAAATGATTTATTTTGCATTATTAAATAATCTTAAATGGGTAAAGTCGACTATTTTGACTGTTTCATTGAAATTGTAAATTTTGCACATGCAACACATATGCAAAGTTAGAAAATTTTGAATACTTAAAATTTTATTGTCAATAATTAATTTTCCCCATTTATTTATGATATTTTAATTTTTCAGATTTATTTAAATTGGTTTGACTATTTTATGAATTTGTCAATTTTACACGTGTAAATATTTTTGGATATGAAAGTCAGAAATTTCACTTGGAGAATTTAATCCTTTATTGTAGATAACGACTCTTATTTCTCTGGATTTTTTTTTTGGATAAGAAATACCATAATTGCAAATTTTCGTAAGCGATGGGCTTTTTCATGAAAAAAAGATGATTGTACCTCAAATAAATAACATAAATTCATTTTTTTACTTCTATTAGGGCTAGCAAAGATCATTATTTGAAGATAAAATTAATTTCAAATTATTTAGATTTGAACTGATGAAGATTTTGTATAAAAAGAGTATATTTGCAAATATGAATATTTAGTAGGCTTTTGTGCAAAAGTGCTCAAACCCTGAAAATCTTGGATTTCGGCCCACATATGGTCAAAAAGTATGGTTTTTTATTTTTGTACGTATTATTAAGTCAATATATACATATTTGCAAATATTGTAAAAAAAAAATTGGGGGGGGGGGGGGGGGGGGGGGGGTAAAGTGCAAATTGCCAGAAACCCTAAAAATCTGAGCTGGCTGTATTTATACAGCTACATCTTTTCTTTCTTTGTTGTTTTGAACCTTGGAGGCTTTAGAGTTTGAGTTTTTGACGGCTTGTTGATTTCCTTCCAATTTTGCTTAAGGATGATTGAATTTTTTTTATTTTCTTCAACTTGGGACTTCTTCAAATTGAGGTGGGTAGTTATTCAAGTTTCCTTGTTGTGTTTCCATGGAAGAATAAATTGATGTGCTAAGTTTTGGATGTGGATATATTGAATGAATAACATGCATTGTTGGTTCCTATCATGAGATGAATGAAGAGAAACTGTTAATTAAAAATCGTTGGCATCATGAAATAAAAATCTAATTTTTATAGTGCGATGTTCACATATATGATGATGTTGTGTGATGTAAAATATTATGGCATGATATATCTATTTTAGATCTATGAATTTGGTTTTAAAAATTTGTATGTATGCGTAGATATTTTAGATCTTAAACATTTAATTGATAATTTAAAAAGACTGAACTTGATCATGAAACTGCTATTCATGCTTGAACTTATGTTTGTGATTTAAATTTGGTGAAGGGGATGGGTGCTAGGGTTTGAGGAGACCTAGTACAAGTGTGTGGATGCGTGCAGGGTTGTATAATTGGAAAGAATATGAAGTTTTGGTTGAGTCTTGATTGAGTTTCAAATACATAAAATTTCAGATGTTATTAAAAGCTAGATTTCCGAATTTAATTAAGTTGAAGCTTCTAAATTAATGATTTTGAACCCAGATTTTTATAGCATGATCTATGTTATGTACTATTCTTAAACAATTTTTTTTTCTTCAGAATTAAATATTGAGTTTTAAAAGTTCAATTTTGAATAACAATATCATATAAATTACAGCTTTTATTAAAAGGGCTAATTTTTAGAATTAAATATGTTTAAGTATTTTAATTTGATGTTTTAAATCCCAGATTTTTATGGTGGATTCGTCAAAATGTACTGAGTTTCCAGTAGTTTTTCTGGAATTTTTTATCTATATTTGATTGTACTGTTTTGAGTAGCTACGTTGTATATGTTTCAGATTTTGATTAAAAAACGTTTTTTTTTCTAGAACTTACTTAATTTATACCTTCTAAAATAAATTGTCTGAGTCCAGATTTTTGTGGTGTGTTCTCTGATATGTGCTAGAGATAATGTGATTTTTCTAGGTTTTTATAATTTAATTTGAATTCTCTGTTTCGAGGAATCAACTCGTATAAATTTCAGATTAGAGAAAAAAATGATTTTTAGTGTATTATGTGTTGAAATTGGGTTGTGGGTTGTATAACTCTATGTTTTAAAAGATAGAATTTGTGATTTGGGACTAAGGGGTAGTTCTAAATTAAAGGGGAAAATCTTTTTAAATGAGAACTTTAAAGGAAAAGAATTGTGGATATTTTGGTTATGTGATCTCTAAAGGCTGAGTAGGACCTTGATTACCGGCAAATGAATTAATTGAATTTTGGGAGTTAGCCAGTGGGGCTATTCATCCTGTCTTTTTTTGTGGTATTAAGTCCGGTAGAGTTTACTAGCTGTAGATGGTTTTGGTTGACCTAAAATTAATAACAATAATAAACATAAGGACAGACACTAGTGGAGATGTGATAGAGCTTGGAAAATGTAAGTAGGGGGGCCTTGTATAGTGGACGAACGATGTTCGGGACTATAGTCGTAGTTGGGTGGTTTAATTCTGAAGGCTACGATTATCATGACATCTCCCGAGTTCGCACGTCGAGGATCTTTTACAGTTGGGCGGTTTAATTCCGAAGGCTGAGACCTATTCATGGAATTTCGGCAAGGAATGTTCAGGGCGACGCTTACATGATGCTTGCGTGTTAAGGGTGCTAGTCTGGTGGGTAGATACTGAGACGTAGGCCTATTCGCGAAGTATTCTAAATCTTGTTTCTATCACTGTAGTAGGTTAGTTGCATAACGAGGAATTAAACCCTAAAAAGTGGATAATATTAAGGGCTTGCACCGGACCTATGTAGAATGGAATGCATAGAATCCGACAAGTATGCATTAGAAGTCAACATATGCATTTGTGTTTTCTTGACTCGGTTTCATGTATGCTTGCATTTTGTTTTCATTCCATACACTCGACACTTAGCCTAGTTCCACTTGTTGATTTATGATTTTGTTCTTTATGTTTTCATTAAGTTTGTATTCTTTGAATATTACTCGCACTCGTATGGTTGACCCCTGTAGTTTTGGGGGTTAGGGATATCTCGAGCCCCATGTTTTACAGGTAGGTAGAAGTAGCATGGAATTGGGAGCATGTGGTAGAATATTTAAATGTTTATGCATATTTTGTAAAAGGATTGATTGTAAAGAGAAAATTGTATTTATGGTGCTTTTAAATATTGTTGTGTTGTAAAAAGATATGTAATTTAAAGTGTTTAAATTTCGTTGTGCTGTTGTAAAGAGATTTAATGAAATGAAAAGTTTTAAAATTTTCCTGTATTTGATACTATGTTTAAAATTACATTGAAGTAGATTCTGGATTTTGTCTCTTATTTCTGTTTGGAAATCTGGGATGCTACAGGTGACATCGGAGGCACGAGGTGGAGGGCAGCACCGGATGCGCGTGGTGGAGGGTCTGGGATGGAAGCGCTGGAGGAGGAGGGAGGGAGGGAGGGAGGGTGAGGGATAGCAACGTTGGAGTAAGGGGGGGGGGGGGTTGAAACTTGGAAGTTGGAGAGATTTTGGGAAAGAGATGAGATTGTGACTATTAGGTTTGGGGTTTTTAAAATAAATAAATAAATAAATATATATATAAATAAATATATATATATATATATATATATATATATATATATATATATATATATATATGAGTTTTCTTTCGTTGCAAACGGGTTTGTGTGCACAGACCTATGCGAACGGAGATCTGGGCCGTTGGATCTTTGATCCAGCGATCCACATATTTTTTTCTAAAATTTAGCCTTAACCCGTTCTTGGAAACGACGTGTTAAAACAATTTTTTTTAACCTTAACCCGTCATTTTCAAGAACGGGTTAAGGCACTCTTAAATTTTTTAGATCTGTATACAGATCATCTTCTTCAACCGAACTCTCCCCACTCTCTATCTCGTTTCTTCCCGAACCCAAACCCAAGAAAATCCTAACCCTAATCAAAACACAAACTTGTCATCCTCCTCCTCCGTTTGCTCCTTCTCTTCCGTCCACTCCTCCTCCTCCTCTTCTATTATCATAGAATCTCTCTCTCTCAAAATTTACTCTAAACATTGAAACCCAACTCTCTCATCCCATCTTCGAAAGCAAATCGAACCCTAGTTCAGCCACAACACCTTCATTGGCTAAATTCGGACTTATTTTGTAAGGTATTGACTAATTCTTTACCTTAGTAGTTTTATTAGTGTTGATTTTTCAAATTTTTCATACTAAATTATTTAGAAAGTGGCCAAAAAATTCTTTGCGTTAGTAATTGGTAGATGTAGAATTGGGAAGACTTTTAATATATTCAAGTGCCCAAAAATTTTCTTTGCCTTAGTAATTTGTAAAACTAGAATTGAGAAGACTTTTAATATATTCTAGTGCCCAAAAAAGTATATATTTAGGATTAATATATTCAAGTGCCCAAAGACTTAAAAAATTTGTAGATGTATAATTCTTTAACTTAGTAATTTAGTTTTATTTGTGTTGTTTTTTCATGTTCGATATATACAAAATTATTTAGAAAATTTTTAGTTCGGTTATGCTTGAAAACCCTGCAAATGACCTTCAAAAAATACGAAACTATGCGAGTAGGTTGGTCTCACGTAGCACGAGCCACTCCAACTTGTAGAAGTGTATTTCGAGTCACGGTTTGCGAGATACGGCCGTGTACCGCTTTATTTGGTTTATTTAAAACCAAAAGTGATACACGGCCGTATCTCTCGAACCGTGAGTCGAAACTCATTTCTACAAGTTGGGGTTGCTTGTGCTACGTGAGACCATCCTACTCGCAAAGTTTCATATTTTTTGGAGGTCGGTTGAAGGGTTTTCTAGTCTAATCGCACTACAGAGGTTCTAAGTAATTTAATATATACGGAACGATTATAAATACGACTCAATCTACAATATCGTCGAGCGATCAACAACAACTAGGACTACATTTGCACCGTATAAATTCATCAAATGACTACTTACAAATTTATACATCTACAATTTTTTTAGGGTTTTTTATATACGGTAAATTATTGGAAAAAGACCAAAAAAAAAATTAAAATTCTACAAATTTTCGGCACTTGAATATATTACAAGTCTTCCCAATTTTACATCTACAAATTACATAGACAAAGATTTTTTTTGCCAATTTCTAAATAATTTACTATGGAACGATTTAAAAATCAACACAATTAAAACTATTAAGGCAAAAAATTAGTTAATACCTTACAAAATAACTCCAAATTTATAAAATGTAAGTATTGTGGCCGAACTACGTTTTCGATTCCCTTTTGAAGATGGGATGAGAGACTAAGGCTTGGATGTTTGGAGGAGGAGGAGGAAGAGCAGACGAAGGAGGAGGAGCAAACGGAGGAGGAGGAGGAGAGGTTTCTGTTTTGATTAGGGTTATGGTTTTTTTTGGGTTTGGGTTCGGCAGAAACGAGAGAGAGAATGAGGAGAGATCGAGAGAAGATGAGTTTAGGCAAAAAAAATTCAAATTATAAGTATGCCTTAACCCGTCCTTGGAAACGACGGGTTAAGGCAAATTTTTTTTTTGCCTTAACCCGTTCATTCCAAGAACGAGTTAAGGTTAAATTTTAGAGAAAAATGTGGGCCGGTGGATCAAAGATCCAACGGCCCAGTCTTCCGTTCGCACAGGTCTGTGCACACAAACCCGTTTGCAACGGAAGAAAGCTCTCTCTCTCTCTCTCTCTCTCTCTCTCTCTCTCTCTCTCTATATATATATATATATATATATATATATAGGAGCAAACTCATCCGGTGGCTGTTAGATCGCGTGATGAAGATCTCACGGCTTGCGGTTATGTTAAGTTGCTGAGGGTGTTTTTGTAATTTCCCCTCTCTCTATCTCTCAGTCCATTCTCCGTCTCTCTCAATCATATCTTTTTCTCTCATTCCAGTCCCCCGATCCTGCTTCGCGCCATATCTCGCTCGAAACCCTAGCTCCTCAACTCCACCTCTCCGCCTCAGCTCTACCCCGATGCTAATCTCTCATTCTCCCTGTAACGCCCCAAATCCCCGTTATCGGACATCCGTGACACAACCAGAATCTTTGCCTTCAAATGCATCTCAACACAGTAAATAACACAGAAATTTAAACACTTTTATTGTCGTCAGAGTTATTACATTAAAAAATTACAAATATCAATCTGTCATATCAAACTGTAATGCCTCCCCCCTTTTCATTTAACTTCAAAATTCCATTCTTTCAATTTCTATATCACTTTAAACATAAACTAAGATAGTTATATTTCAAATAAAATTTTTGGCAGAGTTTTCCCTGAAATTTCTACCCCGAAACACAAAAAGCTTATGGAATTCTGCTTTAATTTCCGTAGCTCATATCACAGGCAATAATATCATGGGCTCCCCAGACCAAAATGAGCAGAATCATACAGGCAACATAAATATCATGCTCTGGGGGCTAAACTCATAATAGGATATCAATTATCAATTAAAACCCATAAATTCCATTGAAAACGTAGTAAAGTTTTTAGAAAATAACTTATAAAACATACCACAGGGCCCGGTACTCCACAACGAGATGGGTACGGGTCAAAAACATATCATGCCACTCCATACTATACTCATCATCATCATCCACATACTTATACATCTAAAATACAATTTAAATCATAAATTTCACTATTCACATAATTAAACTTTAAACAACAATTTAAAAACAAAGGCTCCACTCCACAGAGTCTACACCTCACCTCTGCACTGCTGAGGACCTGTAATAGTAGGAGATCTAGGATAGTCCAGGGACTCCTTAACCCCCCAAACACTAAGGGGTTAGCCATTTCTGGTGTGAGTATAATCTACTAATTAAGCAAATAAATTAAACTTTATAAGTAAAATAAAACGAACTTACGGATACTAAGATAATCAAATTTTACTTGAAATCTGAACATGTAAACATCATCACTGGGATTTCGTGTCAAATACTCTCTGAGTCATCACCTGTATGTATATCCATACCCGCTCATAACATACTTATCCTTAGTTGGAAAATCATTCACAAATTAGTCGCTTAACGCCCATCACTTTATGCCTTATACAAGTATTCCTATAGCTTTATTTTCTCATAAAGCTTTACATTCATGAATAACCTACTTTCACATAAACTGCACCTCATTTACCATTCATTTGCCTTTACAGACTCACGACTTATATTCTTTTGTACTCATCTTCATTCATAAACATGTTCTTTCCCAATCACATATCACATAACATTGCATTTATTCATTTCTTACAACATATATCATCACGTCTCGCAATACATCACTTTCACACTCATTATACACTTCAACTATCACACTCACAATTCATCTTGAATGGAAAATAAACGTGTGTCCTGATTTCCTAGTGTTCGTGTATGCCATGACCTGAAGTCTAATACAAAATACAGAATACAGAAGAAATGCACTTAATCTAATGTAAGCAAGACTCTGGACACACATGCATCCCATACTACATGTGCCCCAGATCAAGCCGTTTCTCCAGTTTCAGGGATTTGAACCCTCATTATGCAATGCATTCTAATTCGGTCCACTTCTTGTTCCTAATAGTATGACATGGTTGATGAGGTGTAAATAAAAGACATAATTCGGGGTGCTACTCCGTTGTCACCCATAATTGTCACATCGGACCTTCCTCGAAAGTCGTGACGAACTTAAAGATATACCGCAACATACCTATGGTGCCGTATTTCACAGGACCGCAACCCATACGACCCGTTTGTGTCCACTAGCATGTGCCCGGACCCCATTCAACAGCCGTGATGAACTTAAAGATATACCGCAGCATACCTATGGTGCCGTATTTCACAGGACCGCAGCCCATACGACCCGTTCGTGTCCACCAGCATGTGCCCAGACCCCATTCAACAGCCGTGAAGAACTTAAAGATATACCGCAGCATACCTATGGCACTGTATTTCACAGGATGGCAGCCCATACGACCCGTTCGTGTCCACCAGCATGTGCCCAGACCCCATTCAACAGCCGTGACGAACTTAAAGATATACCATAGCATACCTTTGGCACCGTATTTTACAGGACTGCAGCCCATACGACCCGTTCATGTCCACCAGCATGTGCCCGGATCCCATTCAACAGCCGTGACGAACTTAAAAATATACCGCAGTATACCTATGGCACCGTATTTCACAGGATCGCAACCCATACGACCCGTTCGTGTCCACCAGCATGGATTTGATGGCCTCAAAGGTTTAATCCCCCTATCCGCTAGGAAATCCCATCCCGTCCTTACCACGGTACTTCAGGAATCAACAGTACAAGATACGCACCGCAGCACGTATCCCTAATGACAGGAAGAGATAACCCCATAGTATCACTTCCTAGTGCTAACTCTCAGAATGAGTTGGATTATAGGGAATCACCCCTAACACCAATTCGGTCTTCGAGCGAAACAATAAAGGAAAACCTAATCAATGTCGTTTACTGATGATAAGCTTTTTTCCAAATCACACTCGGTGTCGATCAACAATGTCGAGCCTGTCCGGTCTGTCAAACAACAATCATCACAGGAATAACATCCACTGATTCCCAATACCTTCACAGGTCAGCGACCAAATAATCCCTGCCCGTGACCTTCAACGAGTGGTCCAATGGTGCCCCAAGGATGCAATACAAATCAAATGAAGGTAATCACACACATAACCATCAATGCTCGACCATTGACAGACTCAGGCATCGAGACACCAAACACAAACCGACCAGAGCTATATCCCAACTCACTCATGTCCACCATGAGTACTAAGCACAGGAAGTTATCTAAGTTCCAAATAAAATGCTAAAACATCATTAAAAACCCGATAGCTCATGATCACCACACTGCGGTATACAGAGGGTTCCTCATCAATTGTCCGATGAAATAGTTCAAGAAAAGCAGTAGCTGTGACCCAAGCTACGCTCATAAGAAATTCTCGATTCCGGGTCCTATGGAAAGGTGGGAGTGTCTACTTCAACTTCCTAGTTGAACACCTCTTTCAGATTCTATCATTTGAGTTCTCGAAAACACTAAGTTCCATCAGGTGTACAACAGGGAGAAACGAGTTTACTTAGCCAATAATACCTTAACTAAGACTGGATCTGTTCCATCTTTTGGAAAATCATAACTCTCAACCTATAAACTGGAAGGGGATTTGTTCATTAATTTGTCACGCCACTTCAAAATTAAGAAGAGGATTTATTCATTAATTTCATACTGAAATTTCAACAAAACATACATTAATTTCATCAAATTTAGTATCATGTTTATGTTGACGAAGTTGTAATTATGTTTTTATACCCATTCTGAGGTGCAGTAAATACCTAGACAAGTTGTAATCATACATTAATTTCATAGAACGAATAGCAATAGCCTGCTTAATAAAGTAAATATGACAAATTGTTTCACTGTTAAAAGATAAAATTTAGCAGGTGCCATATAATAGATGGAACTACTTCTAACCTATATAATATAAACGGAAATGATTAATTATCAAACATCTCACTTCTGAAATTAGGAAATTTACACTACATGGGTTTGTCTCTCATCTCTTCTAGACTTTGATTATAACCAGTGGTAAAAATAATTTCTTGGTAGGGAGTTTTTCAAGACACATGGACTAGAATGAAAAGAAATCACAAAGTTAATTTGTCACGCCCCGCTTCCCAAAATACGGGAATACGAGTCTGTGACGAAGGCCCAGCGAATGATATTAACATCATCCATGAGCTGTACAAGTCTTAACTCAACAATATGAAAAAAGAATAATCACAACCACGCAGATAAATATATTCACATAAACCACAACTGGAATTAAACATGCAAAAGTTCAACATAATAACCAATAACTGAGAAAATAAATAACGATTACGGGTCAACAAGCCCGGGATACAAAGTTCAACAAATGAATAACAATGCTATAAAGAATAACATAGAAGGAGATAATTTATTCTAAAGCAGCTCTTGCTCCAACCCCTAGAAGAACTGCCCGCCAATGCCTCCTGGCAAATCTCCTTATTCACCTGTAGCTGGATCAACTAGAGTGGAAAAGAAAATGTCCTTAGAGCAAGTATGGACAATAAGTAATGAAAAGCAAAGAGTAAGGGGACATGGTACATCAAAGAGTATGAAGCGAGATCAAAGTCCAAAAGCAATAATAATGTCAATTAACAATGATCAAGTGTACAAGTGTCAACTTAGGTTTATTAGTATTCTATTTCCTATCTAGTGCACGTACTACTGCGTTCCATACCACAGGTTCAGTGCACACAAATAATGTACGTTTTAGATATAGTGGTGGGATCTACAGAGCGTGTACTCGGTGCAATGAGATAACATGATAACAAGACAACAAGTTCACGAGTATTTTTCCACCTTCCATGTCAATAGTACAAGTACACAAGAAGGGCCATACCGAGTACATTTTCTGAGATTATCTACTACTAAGTCAACCCTTATTAACCTCGGCTTGTTTAACATTTTATTATTTTATTCATGGTCATGCAAGTGTATGTATAAGAGTGTCAAAGCGATGATAGAGGTGCAACAAAATGATACAATGCATGATACACTACAAATAATTGTAAATCTGAAAAGAGCAGACACAACATCACTAACACAGCAGTAACTCAAAAACTACAACTCAGAATTCGATTCCGCAAAAAGTGAAAGTAAACTAGACATCCGGGGCTACAATTTATGTTCAGCAAGTTTTTATTAATTCTGAGTGTAACTAGGTCAATTCTCCTAATCTTTACAGGTTAACTGTTCTGGCAGCAACTTATAGTCAAAACTTTATGAGTGGAAACTAGGTGTAAAATAAATATAAAAATCTACAAAAATTAGGAATGGATCCTAAGTATGTCTACTAAGTTTCTGGAGAGTTTCATGTCATTATACCACTGTTATCATGGTGTTTCAACTGAAAGTTGTGTCAGTGTTTTATTAATTTGTAATCTGGAAAGTACAGACCAGCAGTGACTAAAATTACGATATCTCACAGTTCACAGCTCAGAATCTAGATCCGTCAAGTGTGTTGGAAACTAGATTCATTAGGCTACAATTCTCTTTTAAATTGTTTTGGTTGATTCCTATTGTAACATGGTCGAAACCTCAGTACAAAATAGAAACGGCACCAAGACATAACAAAGATCATCATATAAATTCATCAAAGTAAATAATCAACATGTTCTAGTTATCATGCAATGCATTATCATTAATGTACAGCAAGTTGAGTTGAAATTCTACTGGTTTCGCTCCCTAGTGGTATGGCACGATTCAATTCTTGAGATCTCAATCAATTAACATGTATTCATATCGTAGTATTTTTCTCATATGCAAATTCTAGTTAATTTGTTCATGTTGTGTATGCATGTAAGTTTGGGTTTGAATCAATGGATATTGGCACGAGTCGAGGATACTTCGGGTTAGCTCGTGTAAACCCTAGATATCCCAAATGGAGAGTATACAAAGCAAAGTTAAGATAATCGAAGTGGAACTACTTGTGGAGGAGATTAAAATCTTGAACTAGAAAAATAAACTAAGTTCCAGTGGACTTGCCTTTTGTGTGAGAGATTTGAATATGCGAAAAGAATAACAGGATCGGAATCCCGGGTGACAGACCAAAGCACGGGCGAGACATGTGCAAAATACCAACAACAAAAGCAAAACCAAACAACAAGAGCAATTCACACCGGATCTGGGGCAAAACAGCTAATGCGGAACACGGATCCCACAGAACAGCAACACACCGAATACCCAATCCCTCCCTACACAACAGCAAACACGGGTCCACCCAATCACAAACAGCAAATCCGATCCTATACTTCCCGAATAGCAAACACCACACCCAAATCCCTTCTCTCTTCCACAAACAACACACACAATAATTACATGTGCAAAGCACGTATACTCAATCACCCAACGGCAGATAGCGGCTCAGCTTGGCTCGACCTCGGTGGCGACGGCTGACGGCGGGGGACTTGCGACTCTGGCAGCGACTAGATGGCGACGGGAGGACGAGCGGAGAGAGAGAGAGAGAGAGAGAGAGAGAGAGAGAGAGAGAGCGCGATGGAGGGAGAGGGAACGGCGATCGGGCAGCGTGACTGAAGGTCGCGACTGGGTGGCGACGGGCGACGGGAGGTCACTGAGGTGGTCGCGACGGCGGAGCGACAACAGGACGAAGACGGTTGCGGTAGGGCACTGGCGACGATGAGTAATGGCAGTCGACTGAGGGAGAGCAGGAGGTTGACAACAATGGGGAGCTGTTGTTGGCGGGGGTGCAGTCGGAGAAAGAGGCAGTCGATGGCAGTCGGGAGTTCGATGATGAAGACGTTGGGGAAATGATCTATTTTAAACAGTGGGGAAGAGAGGGGAGGGATGGGGTGAGAGAGTGGGGGGGAGAGAACGTGAGGGTTATTAAAGAAAATAATAATAAATATAATATAATTAATAGTGGGTAGTTGGAGATAGTGGGGGATGCGGAAAAATTGTATACAGGGTGAGCATATAGGATTGATCTGTACAATCACATATGGGTACTGGGTTTAGAGTTGGTCTTGGTTTGGATTGGGCTAACAAAAGATAACAAGGATAGTAATAATAATAACAATAATAAAATAAATTGTAACAGAAGGCCCACAACAAGCTCAAGATCCAAAATACAATAAAAAGGAAAAGAGAACACTATAAAATACAAGGAAAAATCCGTACAACCGGAAACATGGGTTACATAATTAAACCAACCCAAAATTAATTAAATCAACATCATGATTGAAGAACCCTAATTTAACTGCTATTTGATAATGGAGTAATACTCATAAAGATCTCAACTTTACTGATTTGGATGTATATAAATAATTTGAAAAAAACTTAACATTGAAATTTTACCTCAATCCAAGTTAGAGATGGAGATGGAGATCGGTGGGGTTTTCGAAGGTGGAACTTTGGAGAGTGGAGGTTAGGGTTTTGAAGGTGGAGTTTTGGAGTAAGGTTGCGGAGGTTGCGGGGGGTGGGGGGTTGAGGTGGAGTCGATTGGTGGTAGCGATGGTGAGATGGAGATCGGGCGGCGCTGGGTGGAGATGGAAAGTGGAGGGCTAGGGTTTCGAAGGATGGGGGAGAATGAGAGATTGGCATCGGGGTAGAGCTGAGGCGGAGAGGCGAAGAGGCAGAGAGGTGGAGCTGAGAAGCTAGGGTTTCGAGCGAGATTCGGAGCGAAGCGGGATCAGAGGACTGGAATGAGAGAAAACGAGATGATTGAGAGAGACGGAGAATGGACTGAGAGAGAGAGAGAGAGAGAGAGAGAGAGAGAGAGAAATTACTAAAACACCCTCAACAACTGAACATAACCGCAAGCCGTTAGATCTTCATCACACGATCTAACAACCATCGGATGAGTTCGCTCCTGATCAGGTGCGAACCAGTTCACACCTGATCAGCCCTATATATATATATATATATATATATATATATATATATATATATATATATATATATATATATGGTAAAAGGGATATGAGCAAGTTGCTCATTTAGTAAATAAGCAAGTTGCTCATTTAGTAAATGAGCAACTCATTATGTGGCATGCATGTGATACATTGGACAACTAACCCTTTTAATAATTTTCCAATCACATGTATGCCACATCATCAATTGCTTATTTACTAAATGAGCAAGTTGCCTATACCCCTTTTTCATATATATATATATATATATATATATATATATATTTCTTTTGAAAAAGTGAGGAGCGCACATGTAAGTTTAAATGAGATTTGCTTACTTTTTATCTCCCTGCTTTATTTCAAAATAGAGGAAGGGGGATGGGGTAAACCCATTAGTTTAATATATAAAATAGCTATAAAATTATAATTATAATACTGATTTCTGCAATATTTATCGGATGTGGGTATTTCCATTTTAATCCAATATTGAAATTTGTCTTCTTGTGATGTGTCTTACACAGGGGATGTATATATTCTGAATTTATGATAGATATGCTATCAGTATATATTTATTTAGAGCATCCACTATCGTTGATGCTAAACTATGAATATATAGCATTTGTAAATAGCATTTGAAGGAAAGCGTTGCAGTCGTTAAAAGCCAAAAAATAGAAGAGACGGAAGATGGCTTCGGTCCAACAATTTTTTTAAAGAATTGTTAAGAAACTTATCGGATGGAAGAAGATCTTTCGTCCGAGATTTTAAATTTTTTTTCTTTTCATAATGGCATTTTCGTAAATATTTAATGCATTTTCATAAATTTGAAAAAAAATCTGAAGAAAGTTGGCATACGGAAGAAGATCTTCCGTCCGCACTTCTAAACAAATTTAAAAAATAAACAAACGTAGGACCATCCTCCGTCTTCTATATTTGGCGATTGCTATATTTAGACGTGACTGTTCACTTCGTTTTCTAAATATGCATATTTAGCAAACGATAGTGGGAAATCTTTTGCCAAAATATATATTTTTTGGACAAATAGCAAACAATAGTGGATGCTCTTATAAGTCGAACTCTGAAAACGTACCGTTCTGAAAGCTATAGTGAAAATTATTTGCATCAATATATACTGTTGAGCAAGGGTGTAAAATGAGATTGGTAATGGATAGCATTTTTAAAATAAATATATGTCCCTTTGAAATTATTTGCAAAAAAAAGACAGTTGCCAAACTAATTGCTCTCGGGGACTCAACAACTAAATTCGCCGTTCCAAACAACGAACTTAGTTATTCGTGCTCGTCGTTGGGAACGATGGACCTAGTTTTATTTTTTAGAGAAACTCGTTGTTCTAATGACGAGTGTAGTTCAAAATTATCAAACATGACTCGCCGTTTCCAACAACGATGTTCTTTATACTAGACTCGTTGTTGGGAACGGCGATGTTCCTTGAAATTTCACATAAAGAGAAACTCTATGTTAGACTTAGTGATTTTTTTAATAAAAAACTACATAAAATAGCTTGCTGTTGGGAACAACGAATCTTATTTGAAAATTTTAAATTAAGCTCGCTGTTCCCAACATCGAGTCTAGTATAAACTTTATCGCCATTGGGAACGACGAGTCCTGTCTGAAAATTTTGAACTAAACATGTTATTGGGAACGACGAGTGTAGTTGTCGAGTTCCCAAACGCAATTATTTTGGCAACTTTCCTTTGTTTATACATAGTTTTGACAAACGTCATAGTTTAAAAAAAATCGTATCACCTCTAATATTATAATGAGAGAGTTGTCATTTGTAGACAACCTGTAATTTGTATGCATTCAACCATCTAATCTCAACCATTCATTTTTAAAATAATAGTTATATTAACCATTCATTTACTCAAATATTTTTAGTTACCATAATACCCTCAAAGTTTAAATTTATTTATAACATAATTATTTACAAAAGTGTCATTTATATAAAATAAAAGTTTGTACTACTATGAATAATTTGTAAATAATATGTAATGAGTAAAAGAAATATCAGGTTCAATACTAGATTATACACTTCTTGGCTAGCCATTAATAACAAGTTACTCACTGTTAAAGTGTTGAACAATAGAAACTTAGCCTGGGGGCAGCTTTGCGCATTTTGTGCTCAGCAGGCTGAGGACATTAATCACCTTTTTGTTCATTGTCCTATTATCATCCCGTTGTGGAAGATTTGTACTCTGGCGTGGGGCACTGGATCTATCCCTTCAGACTTAGCTTCCTGCTGGTCTACTAAGTCTATGAATGTTTCAGTTCGAAGAGCTTGGATATTATCGGTCCATACCATTATTTGGATCAGTTGGAAGGAAAGGAATCAAAGACTGTTCCAGCATCGCAACTCTTCTACTAACGCTTTGATTGATGAGTTTTTATACTTATTCAATCTTTGGTCTTCAGACTTGAGACCCACAGATAACGCTTCTACAGATTTCCATATATTAGTAGACGCTGTTCAGTGTCTTCGCTCTCTCCATGCTTTATAATCTGTCTCGTTATTTTCCTTTGTTCCCTAGTCTTCTGTTGAATTTTTTCAACTATTATTTAGCTTTGCTCACCCTTTGTTTTATTCTCACCATTTTTCTGCAGGTTTAAATTCTCCTTTAGGGAGAATCTTTTGGTGTGCTGTGTTCATATTATTATCTGTTGCCTCGCTTTAGGGTTCTCCCTACTATCGGCGAGTTTTGTAAGACTTTTGGCTCTCTCCAGCTCTTGCAGTCTGAAGTTGCTTATAATGTGCGGTGTTTTCGATCACCAGCATCCCACTCTCTATGTTGTTTAGTCTGGCCTGTTGCTCTTTACTTTGCAGGCCTGTTGTTGTGTTCTAAGGTGCAATTTATCTAGTTTTGGGGCATCTGACCCTTTTGTTAAGCTATGTTCTTATAGCTGATGTACTGGATTGCTTAGTATGCTGTAGTTATCTGAGGTTTATTTGCCTATCTTCTTTTTGTGACTGCCCTCAGTGTTCTTTAAGGTGTTGTTTTCATGGTTTGTTGCCCATTTCGGTGACTGCTTCAAAGCCTTGTGTTGTTTCAGGGCGCTTTAATCTCATCCCGTTAGTGCGGTATGATTGGTGTTCATCTATTTTCTTGTCTGTATTGCTATTTATCTGTGTTGTTTACAGCATGCGATTTTTTATGCAGTCTAACTGCTACTTAGTACCACAGTCTTATCTTATCCCTGCTTTCACTCTGTTTTGAGTTTGCACCTGGAAATGTTGGCACCCTGCTGCCCTTGTCTTGCGAAGTGATATTGCTTTTCAGGTCCTTACTCTCGTTTGGCTCCTTGGCGCTTCGGTATTCATCTCCGACGTTGATGCATCCTGGTCTGATCCCATGGTTGTTGCGTGGGCCCTCGGTTCAGTCCCTGGTTACTTTTTGTAACGGAGGAGGCTTCGGATTTTTGTTCGTGGTGTGCCCTGATCAGTAGGGTCTTTTGGTCGGGATGGTGCTGCCTCAGCTCTAGCGGGTCTTCTATTTCTGAGCATTTCAGTTTTGTATTGCTTTCATTATTGTTTCTTTTGTACTATTCTTTCATTTTACATCTTGTAAAATCCGAATTTTATTTCTTTAATATATTGATTATTTGTTGGCTGGGGTTAAGATCCTATCTGGTTCATCAAAAATACTAGATTATATCTTAGTATTTACTTCATAAAAATAATATATTATAATGTACATTGCACGTGTAAATCTCTACTACTATAATGGGAGAAGGCCTTAGTGTAATTTGTCCTTCTACCAACCCGTGTAACGCACGTGCATAACTATTGTGAATGAGATTTTAGATTAAATCTGAATTTTTATTTTAAAAAAAATTATATTTATTAAGACGTGCATTGCACGTGTAAACTACTAGTTACTAGTAAGCTGTAAAGAAAAACTCGCCTACTATCACTTTCCAGTTTCTCGTAAATTTTTGGAGGGGAAGAAGCGAACATACTTGAGCTAGTCAGATGGGCCAAAATGGGCTAGGCCCCAATCCCAACAGTTTTTCAATCCGACGGCCCACATCTAACAAAAACTGAATCGACGGAAGGGTATTTCCGTCATTCACTCCCATACTCAGAACCCTAGAATGTAAATCTGTGCTCCTATAAATGAAGCCCAATCCCGTTTCGAGGGTTCCACCACCGTCAAAATGCAGATCTTCGTGAAAACCCTGACCGGGAAGACGATCACACTCGAGGTCGAGAGCAGCGACACCATCGACAATGTGAAGGCTAAGATCCAGGACAAGGAAGGTGAGATCTTTTTCCAATTCTGCTTTGAATTTCGTGCTGAATGTTGGTGGTGAAATTTGGGCGTTTTTTGGTGCAGGAATTCCGCCGGATCAGCAGAGGTTGATCTTTGCTGGAAAGCAGCTTGAGGATGGGAGGACTTTGGCGGATTACAACATCCAGAAAGGTAAAGTTTCGATCCTTTTTTTTGTGCTGGAATTTGGGTTATTTTATTGTTGTTTTTGTGGGATGTGGTGGTGAAAATTGATGGCTCTTTGTGAAATGAGAGAATTATATGGTTAGAGTAGAGAAATCGGTATATAAAGTGATAATCTTTGCTACAAACGATAAAAGTTTTGATTTTTGTGACGAAAATTTTGCTATTTTTGGTTTTAATTCGATATTTTGATGTACTGAGCTAGAATTTGTATTGATATTTCTAATGTATTATTGTAAAATGAGGGAATTATATTAATAAAGCGGAATAAGTGATATATAAAAAGAGGCTCTTTGGTGAGAATTGAGAAAGTGATGATTTTGGTTGTGAAATTTGTGCAGAGTCTACTTTGCATTTGGTGCTGAGGTTGAGGGGTGGGATCATTGAGCCTTCGCTTATGGCTCTTGCCAGGAAGTACAACCAGGAGAAGACAATTTGCCGCAAGTATGGATTTTGTTTTATGATCCTTTAGTTTGCTAAAGGTGCATTTTGTCCAATAGTTATCATTTCTCATGTTGACTTTTTTTGTGAACTGTAATCTTGTTTATTTGCTTAAAATTCCATTAAACGGTGACTATCGGAGTAATTACCAAATTGTGAAATTTATTGTTTCCTTGAATGACTGTTATGTATATAGGCTTTAAAATAAATATTTACTGGTAAACATTTCGTTAATTTTAACTAAAGATGGATTATTTCAAATAGATAAATTGTAAAATTTGTGATATCCATAAATGTGACTGTTTTAAATGATTCTTTTTTGTTGACATCTGTAAAATGAACAATTACTAATAATACCTGAGTTAATTTTACCTTACCTATCTTTCTAATTCAGTCATGATAAATAAATTGTAGAATTTGTGATTTCCCATAAATTTTACTGTTAAAGTGCTTCTGTTATGTATTCCAGTTGTAAAATGAATAATTATTAATAATATCATCGAGTTAATTATACCTAAAAATGAAATCTTAACTATTTCAGTTGTGATGATTAAATTGTAGAATGTTTGGTTCCCATATATGTGACTTATAATGTGTTTTCTCTTAACAGAATACACATGACTAATGCCACTAATAACAGAATACACTCCTTTAGTTAATTGCACTGAAGATGAACTATTTCTACCTGTCATGATAAATTTAAGCAGTTATGCGCCCATCAAATGCCACTAATATGTATTTTCCTATTTGAATTTAATCTCTAAAATCAATAATTACCAAAAGTTCCCCTTATCTTAATTTATCTTAAGATGGATTGATGGTTTGTCTTTAGTCCTGTCATAAATTGTTAGATTATTGTCTCTCAAATGACACTAACATGTATTTGAGGATGACTATTCATACATGAGTTTTTACCCCAAACATACATTATAAATGCTTTGGGGCTCACTTCTCACTAAAAGACAATGTTAAAACCTTGTATTTATGTTAAAACCTTGAATTTTAGTGAGAAGTTGGGCCCAATACATTTACAATGTGAGTAATGTAAGTTAGGGGTAAAAACTCATGTATGTCTAGCATTTTGCTACGCCTACATTGTCAACCTAAACAAGACTGTTGAGGCCCATTCTGCTTGAAATTAATAATGTTAGTTGCTACCTTGGAATATGCGTGTCTTGAACAGAAAATTCTGTATCTTGGCTTGTGACTTTATCTTGCTCAAATTCTGCTGACACTTGTTGTAAGTTCAATATTTTCTGTATGTATATTTGTTTTATAAATGTTGAGAACTACTTAAAAGATTTGTTTCTTACCAGCTTGTTGAAGAGAATGAAAGGAACATATTTTGAAACTAAGTACAGTAAAAACCTCTCAATAGTTATAATGTTGGGACCCAATTAATTTTATTACTATGAGGTGGTTATAACTTAATAGAGGTGTAGTTACAAAAATTATTGTTTTGACATAGTTATTCTTAATACAAGCAGTGATCTAAAAATCCCTCTAGGCGGGGCTTAGGCTCTGCCTAGGTGCTAGTCAGGTGCTAGTCTGACCCCAACTAACGTGCCTAGGGACAGAGTGGGTCTTTTAAAAAATCAGTTTGGCTGCCTATGCTGCTTTGGGCGGATTTTTTTGTATGTTAAGTGAACCCGTTCTCTTAAATCCCCACATTCTCAAACACCAGAACCCCCCCCCCCCCACCCCCACCCACACACAAAAAAAACAAAATTCAAAACCCCGTAATCAGAAATTTCCCAAACCCCTATGCTTTCCTAAAATCCTCAAAATTGAATTTTCAAGTCTCAAATCGATTGCCATTTGCATTGGAATCTTGATAATGGGCAATATGCAATACGAGCATTCTACCAATTAGCAAATTCCCATTTATAATTTTTTAAAGTTATTATTTAGTATTATATATATCTTGTATTTTATGCAATATTATATTTTCTTATTTATATATATATATTTATATATATATATAAACCGCCTAGTGCCTAGCCACCTAGGCCCTGGCCCTACTTTCAAGGTTTAGGTGGTAGGTCCATTGGCCCTGCTGCGACTATTGCTGAGTGACTTTTAGTACCTGACAGCAAGTGGCATAGAGGTAAAGTATGTAGGGTTGCAAACGAGCCGAGTCGAGCCGAGTTTCGTGAGGCTCGAGCTCGACTCGTTAATCAATCTAGCTCGGTTTCAAGCTCGAGCTCGAGTCGAGCCGAGTTTTGACCGAGCTTTGACCGAGTTCGAGCTGAGTACTCGCGAGCTTAGCCTAATAATTACAACAAGCTCGAGCTCGGCTCGTTAAGCTGTCGAGCTCGAGCTCGTCTCAAGTCGAGCTTTGACCGAGCTCGAGCCGAGTAGCTCGGATCGTTTGCAGCCCTAAAAGTATACACTACATTAATAATTAATTAATGGAGCATACCAAATTCAAAGTATAGACATTGGTAAAGAGATACACGTAGTTTCAAAAAATTAGTACATGTAAGTATTGGGAATATGTAGTCTCATCGTAAGAGTCTAAAATTTTGCTTAAATATTTTATTTTATCTTAAACCTTTAATGTAACATACCATTTTATGTTTTTTGCAATATACAGATTATTATTACTATGTGGGGGCAATAATTATTACTATGTCGAGACAGATTCCTTAAGATGTTAAGACGGGACCTAGAATAATATAACTTATTCCAAGTTGGAACTATAATTGTCTATGACTGCATAGAGCTTATTCTTATATAGAGCATCACTATGGAGAGGTTTTACTGTATCTATCTTCTCTAGAGAAATGTAAATCGGTTGCATTATAATTGAAAACATTGCATTTTGAACATCTTAGTTTAACCTGAGAACATTCAAACATGAACATTTTAATGCAAATTCTAGAGAGAATGAACATCCAATGTTGGGTTTTGAACAACTTTATGTGGAGGATGCATTTCTCTATAGTCATCTAAAATGCTACAGTTAAGTTGCTGCTCTTGCTGATCAGTTGGTGATTGATGAGCTTTATGCTGCTGTAGGTGTTATGCAAGGCTGCACCCAAGGGCTGTCAATTGCAGGAAGAAGAAGTGTGGTCACAGCAATCAGGTATACTTGTTTGTTCAGCATTGTAACTTTTATATTTTTCAGCCTAATGCAATTTTGTGGCAAAATTTTCTTTGATTGATTACTTTGAATTTATTATTTGTATTATTTGTTATTTATTGATTATTGTTATTGACATATGTTGTCTTTTTTTTTCCACAGCTGAGGCCTAAGAAGAAGATCAAGTAGATGGCTTTTGTCCTCTTAAATAAAGTAGACTGGTTTTTGCAGTTTTGCAGTTGTGTTCTTTCCTAGTTCAAGTTCTGACCTTATTTATGTTCGTTTCTAGTGTCCTTTCTTATTTCTCAATCTGATCGAATTTTCTATTCCCTGTCATGGGTGAAGACATTATTTTTATCAATATATGTTAAGATTTTTTTAGTTATATCTGCAAGTTTGTATTCTTTTTGTTATCTTTTTGCTGATTTTTGTTGATTTCTGGGTCCGTTTGTGCTTAATATGTTGGCTTATTCAGAGATCAAATTGGTGCTAAAGAAATAGATGAATGTGAAATTTTAAGCTCCCTGTAATTAGTATTTGTGATTTGAATAGCTTTAAGATATATTCTTTGTAGAGTAGTGTTACACCTACTATCAATTTTACTATATTTTTTTCCACCACCTTTAAGTTGAACACTCCAATAGGGTGGGAGAAGAGAGGGTAGGTGGGGAAACTCTCAAATAAGAGTGCCACCAGAAGGTAGTGAAGAATAAAATGGTTGGAAGATTGGTAGTTGGTGAAGCATTACTCTTTGTTGTATCATAGGAGTGTGGGTATCATAGGAGTGTGGGCATCACAGGATCAGGGCTGCAAACGATCTGAGCTCCTCTGCTCGAGACGAGCTCGAGCTCGAAATCAAGCTCGATAGCTTAACGAGCCAAGCTCGTGCTTGGCCTTTTTGTGATTGTGATTATTAGGCTAAGCTCGCGAGCTACTCTGCTCGAACTCGGTCAAAGCTCGTTTCGAAATGAGCTCGAGCTTGAAACCGAGCTCGATTGCTTACGAGATGAGCTCGAGCCTCAAGATACTTGGCTCGACTGGGCTTGTTTGCAGACCTACGAACTCGGTCAAAGCTCGGTTCGAAATGAGCTCCAGCTCGAATGCTTAACGAGACGAGCTTGAGCCTCAAGATAATTGGCTCAACTGGGCTCGTTTGCAGACCTACACAGAATGAAGAGACGAGATGTTGGTTAACGATGCAGTCAATGTGTGCATATCCAGAAATGCTAACAATTGATGGGATCTGATCACTAGGGCCAAATGACTGAACTGATGGATATATTTCCTTAAGAGTAATGCTAGAGCCACTACTTGGTTCACTACCAGATTCTTCACTACCTGATGTGGCAGTCCAGTCAGCCATTCCACATTAGCAGCCCACTTAAATTACATTTTTCATCATCAGCAGCATTCAATTAACTCTTCATCTTCCCCCTCTCACCTTTCTCCTTCCCATCTGCACTCTCCCGTTCTCAACCATCCGCCGTCGTCGCCGCTGCCCCACGCGCCGTCGTCGCCGCTGCCTCTGCCCCACGCGCCGTCGCCTCTGCCGCCGCCCCACGCGCCGTCGTCGCCGCTGCCTCCGCACACGCGCCGTCGCCGCTGCCTCCGCACACGCGCCGTCGCCGCTGCTTCTCATCAATCACTTCATCTCTTTTGAAGGTAATATCAAAGATTTAATTTTTGATATTAGATTCATATCAAAAATTGCGATGCCTTGAGTTTGGATTTGACAAGATTTTTGAGTTTTGAGTTTGGATTTGACAAAAATTGCGGTGATTTTTGAGTTTGGATTATTGCCTTGAGTAAAAGAACCAGGCTGGTTGAATAGAATTAGTTTTCTTTTATTTATTTAATGGATTATATGGATCATATCATGTATATTCTTTCACTTGTCTGAATTTCATGTATACTCTTTCACTTGATTGAGTATTTTTCACCAAATTCAAATGTTCATGTACATTCTTTCAATGGGCTGGTTGTTTCTTCTATTCAAGTTGTTTGATTCATTGGTTGTTCAGCTGATTGTGAGCATGCTTGCAGGTTTGATTCAATCAGAAATGGTCATCTGATAAGGATGGAGGTATTGTTGAACACAGCTCAGAGCAGTACAGGAAGTGGAACTCTCACTATGAAGATGATATCGCAGTGGGGGTTGCAGTTGAAGAGAATGCAAAAACAAATTCAAATGTCGATACTAAGAAAGTTGATGAGAGATTGGAAGATGATGAGGAAGTGAGTTTTATCAATATCAATGTCAAACCAAAAGAAGAGTCCAAGCCACTTTTGGCAAATGGAGAAGAGGAGAGGAATATTGAGTTAGGGAAGAAAGATCATAGGTTTCGCAGCATTGAGCATCAAGGGTCGGAATCCTTGCTCCTTCTAAGCCAGAGTTGAAGAAGAGCAGCGTTAACGCCTGAACTGTTCCAGAATTTGATGAAGGAATCCATAGGAGTGTGCTGCAAATCCCTTCTAGTTGGCGAAATTATATTGTAATTTTGCAATAGCTATGTGTACTGTGAATGTTAAGAATTATGTACTGTGCTTGCTACTATAAATATAGAGTAATTTTGCTTCAGTTATATTATGATTGATGAGAATGGGAAAGAATGCCATTTTACCGTCATATGACAAAAAATTTCTGTAATTTTGCTTCAGTTATATTATGATTGATGAGAATGAGAAAGAATACCATTTTACCGTCATATGACAAAATTTCTGTAATTTTGCTTCAGTTATATTTTGAAGCATGGTATGTTTATTTCTGCTAGTATGGTGGACATTGAAGATATTGAGCATAGCAGCAGCACTCAGCAGAAGCATGAGTATCACCCAATTCTTCGAGCTATTTTTGACCCCTTATTTGTTAATTTCATTACAAGACCTGAAGTAGATATCAGAGAGAGAATTGTGGAGATCTTTTGTACGAAGAACAAGGTTGCTACTGTGCCTGCTGAACTTGAGCAGAAAGATGGAGAGACTGATGTGGACTATATCCACATCAGAGAAATAGATAGAGCTTTTCAGTTACATACTTGCATTGATGAATTTTGGTGCATTTAGTTCACTTTACGATATTTCTCTCTCAACCTTCAGCCATGTTTTTTCATTCAAACTTTCATTAAAAGGGATAGACTAACCCAATCGAACATGTACATCATCTTAGTTCCTCTTTGGTGTACTAGAATTGCTCAGGGTTTGAGTTTTCATATGAATAGAAATCTTTCAACCTTGAACAAAATTAAATACAGATGAAGTGAGCATTACTCATTGCATTGCTAGCTGTGATTCTTTTTTGGTGCACTGGACAAGATGAAGAGGAAATCATCTCAGCTTTCAGTTATGATGCAACTGCTAGCTCGTTTTCATAGTATTCATTCTAACTCTCCGAGCATAAAAGTGTTCACCGGTAGCTTTTTTAGCAAAAAGAAACAAAATATTCACCTGTAGCATGCAACTGCGGCACATAAGTAAACAAGGAAGAAATGTAAAATGCGTCATTTTAATTATATCAATATCAGTTTCATTCTCCTGCGGTTAAGTCCTAAAAATGGACCTCATAGTAGTTAACAAATTTGCAGCAACTCAAATTATACCCAAGTATTTGAATTCAGAATCATTTACTTAAAAACTCGAGACAAATCCGACCGATCCACCATCCATTTTAATCCAATTAGAAAGGGTAAGCATCCAGTGACAGAAAAGAAATCCAACCAGTTAACGGACCACCCATTTCAATCCAATAGTAAATGGGTAAACATCCAATAGCCTGCAGCCACCTTACTGACCATCACGATTAGTTGCATTTGAAGCATTTTGGTTGGGTATCAAATGAGTGCTCATCACGGATGACCTCACGTTGGCGGAAGCGACCTATATACACAATTAATAGCAATGAACTCATAGGAAATAATCTTGCTCTCAACTAGCACACATATTAAATCAAAATACAACTTGTTATAAGTCATTCGAAGTGTGAATAATGCTAACCTGAAATGTAGGCGTTCTTAAGTTGGGTATTCCACTACCATATGAAAATCCTACTATTTGACTAGGTTGCTGCCATGTAGAGGTACTTAAATCGTTCCTAACCGATACGTTTTCTCCACCAAATTGATTTACTGATACAATGCTTTGGCCACCAGACTTAGGGACTACCTAAAACAATTAATGTAAAAAATACAAACTATTAGAAATGAATGAAAGAATACTAAATAACATAGCTTACAATAACTGATTGACATGGTGTACCTGATATGGAGGAAAGAATTGTGAACTTGCACTCACGTCAACTGATAAATGATCAAATGGTAAACTAAAGCATGCCAAATTATTGTTTGGTGGTTGTTGAATCAATGCATTAGCTACGACAACAACAATTTGTATCAATGTTTCTTCTACTTAAAAACCTACAATGTTAAATATTTGAACATATGAAGTGAAGCCTTAATTACCTGGACTTGTTTGTCCTTTTGCAGCCTTATTCTTTGTTGCTTTCTTTTTCACAATTTTCTCCATTGTAGATTCTTTTCGTTTAGTAGGTGGACGGCCCTTACATGGAATTGTGAATGGGTCATGTGGTTTTTGCCTCTCCTTTATCGTACATTTATTGTCGGCTCCATTTGCATCGCTAAGGTTGGATTTTTGTGTAGGTTGAGAACCGTTAACAATATCTGTAGTCACCAACAGTTTTTCCTTAAAGTCTTTTATCCAGTCAACAACCATATTGCATTTCTCATCAGACTCGATAGCTAAATCCGCAACTTCATGAAATGCACTGCACATCTTGTCAAATCTCTTTCCTTCAGGCTTGCAACTCCAGTCATCATAACTGACAACAACTCTTGTATGTTGACGTTTTATATCTTTCCTCCATCCAAATGACTTTCAATGGGGCTTTCGTCCTCCAAATGACGCACGACCACTTTGGGGTACATCCCCTAAATTGTTGTTTCTTGTCTTTACCTGAAGCAGTTTGAGCTGTTCTGTGATTTTGCACGATGTTGGATATGTCTGAATATCAAGCTTAAAGTTAATTTATGAAAGTTTGTGTTGATTTGGAATTGACTGTAGTTGTTCTCAAGGCCTTCTAAAAACAAAACTTCGTTATCGGGCATATTGCTCCTTTGATTTGCTTGAGTTTGTGGCTATCTGAAAATAAAAAAGGTAGTTCTGTAAATTGAAGATGTGGGAATCCATCTCCAAGCTAACTGGAGTCAAATTGTTGTTTGGCAACTTTGCTTTTGTCCGAGGGAAAATTTTATTTTGAAGTTGGTAGTCTGTGTTTTTTTTAATGGTAAATTTTATTTTGAAGTTGGTAACCTAAGAAGGGGTGACCCTGGCTATCAGGGCCGGCCGTAGGATTTTGGGGCTTGAACCACTCTCTCAAAAAGGGGCCCCACATGTATCCAAAAAAAATAAAAATCTCTACTACTATAATGGGAGAAGGCCTTTGTCCATAACCCAATCTGTGCAACGCACGTGCAGGTAAATTTTTTTTTTTGCCCTTTTCATTCCTCCCAATTTTTTCCCACGTGCACAGCACGTGTATAATACTAGTAAAAATAAATCGATTCATGTATTAGAATTTTTTTTCACATATACCCCACATATACACATTTCGAATTTTTGTTTTTTTTTCCTGAAAATGGGGCCCTCTCATGTTTTAGATTTTTTTTCACATATATCACATGTATACACATTTTTTTTTTCTTTCTGAAAACGGAGGCCCTCGCATATACAATTTTTTTTATAGGGGGCTTGATGCAAATGTTTCACTTGCATCAGGCCTGGGCCGGTCCTGCTGGCTATTGGTCACCCTCTAAAGAAGATTTAGTTACCAGACTCTTTTATGAATTCAATATTTGGTATTAGTAGAAATAGTGGCATTCCTGATGGATTATACTCCATTGGTTGCGATTAGTGATTTTATTATTGTACCTTTTCATGTGAAATTTGGATGCTGGGAGCTAGAGGTTTTAGAATAAGTAGAATTTATTCGTTTAAATAACTAATTACAGGACATAAATTAACTAATGGACCTTTCCAAATTCAGTCAAATCACTTAAAAATGATGAATGATCTCTTTTTGTAAAAGCTAGGAAGAAGTATTCTGTTGAAAATGAAAATTCATGCAGAGGAAATTCATGATTGTATTTTCTGGCAGAGCCAAGGGAATTAATCAATGTTTCTCTCTTAGTTGCATTAGAGAGAGTTGGGGATTGTCTGAGAATTGTAAGTGTGAAAATGAGAAGCCTGTAATATGGAGACAAAGCTTGCCTACCAAATTTAGGAGATAACAGCAAAAATTGGAAAGTATTTTCGACGTTGGTATTGGTAGAACAATGAGCTCAACAAGAAGCCTGCAGAATCAGGAATTTTTTTATCAGATATGTAGTAATCTTTCTTTATATGTTTACAAGAAAGGACAAATGCATTGTACCTGTTGTCCATCACTATTGTTAATACTGTATTAAGTTTAATCGCTAATTGATACGACACATGGCCAAGACCAACAGTCAAGGTTTAGATGTCACTTTTCATGGTTTAAAGCCAAAATTAAATCCATAAACATGTCAGGTATGCAAATATGTCTGGATATATAAGTTAAACTTGAGATTTTTTCAAATTTATGCTGATTTGAAAATGATTGGACTAGTTTTGTAGATAATTCCAAGATCATACAAAACAAATCTGTCATTAGTCTTATACACAACACAGTTGCTTCATGTCTTTCTTGAGCTGATTTCACATTGGTACATCGATTAGCATAATGTTTGTGGTTATATGTAAATTAAAGGTTAAGTTACAGATGAAACTGAAGCAAGCTATCAATTCCAAGATCTATTCTGAAACTAACTGGAATCAGTTTCTTGAGTGGCAACCTTGTTTTTCTCAAAGGTGAATTCTGTGTGTTTGGTATAGAATCACCAAATCCTTTGAACTCGGATGATGAACAGGAGGTGATCCTGTTAATTTTCTTCTGTGCGAATACCATAACAAAATCAAACTTTATTTGACAAATAATTTATGGGGATTATAACATAAACCAAGGCAGAACTTTGACAGCAAATAAGGATATATTTCCAAATTCTCTATCACAAATATCACAATATTTTATTAGTTATCATTGAAAACATGAACAATCGCTTGTAAAAGTACTAGTCAACAACGGATACATGTAACTAATAAGAATCATGCCATGAGATATTTCTTTTAAAAAAAGGCCTTTGGTGCAAGCCCAGTCTTTATCTTCTGCACAGAAGTGATATCAATTTCAATTAACTTAGCGAGCACCACCTCATCCGCATCGTCGACCCCCTTCCCTCAAAATCGATTTAGTCCTAGTACTTGCACTCCGAATTGCCGATTCTCTTTACAGTAACGAAAGTGCGTGATCCTTTAGGAAACACAAACACATCTGTCTTTCGCAATTTTTGAAGTATACAACTTACTGGTCATACCAATAAAACCCACTTCCTAAGTTCCAGTAACAGGAATATAACTTCGGACAAAAACAATAAAATGTTCAGAACAAAAACTTTATTCCTTTACCAATAACTTTTTAATAAATAACAGAATAAGCAAATACGGACACATCCCTTCCAGAAATAAATAAATAAAATTATGACCCAAGGAAGCAGAGCATTTATTAAAATTAGCTACAGGTTCAGCTTGTTAAGCCTTAGGTTTAAGTCCAGCCTTGATCATCTGAATTGTGGAGGCATCAGTTTTGAATGACTTTGCAAGAATTCCATCATCAATGCCACTACCAAATACAGCACCTGGAACCGAAACAAGACCCGCACTAGCACTGCCAAAGGCAGAGATGGCAACAGCAGTCTCATTCCCACTATTAAACTGAAAGTGGACAAGCCCTTTTGGGAATACAAACAAGTCCCCTGATTTAAGTGTCTGAGTATAGAGTTTATTGGTAGTGTCAACAAACCCAACCTTGAGGACACCGTCGGTTAGGAAAAGGAGCTCAGAAGCACGAGGGTGAGTATGAGGAGGGTTTGCAGAGCCAGGAGGGAACATTAATACAGCATAAGATACACTTTGCCCGTTAAGAGCTGGGAATTCGGCCATGGATGCTTTTGTAACTGTGAAGACCTTTGGTTGTATGTCGGAATTGATTAATGAACGCATCCCAGTGAAGGTGAAGAAATTGCCATCGACAAAAGTAGTGTTTGGAGTGATGATGAAGTCTGAGGTGATATCGGGATCACTAGCATTAGCCATTGAACAAACAGCAACAGCGATTATGAGGAACAATGAATGGTTGAGAAGATTCAGAGCCATGGTCGGGGACTAGGTGATTATATGCTAACTTTTTTGATGTTTTGATTGGATTCGTTATGAAGATGTGCAGACCACTAAGCATGGTATTTATATAGGCTTGGTTGGTTCCCTAAAGTTTTGTTTGCTTGAATATTGTATATTGAACATGGTTGGAGGAAATAACAAGGACCTGAAGTAAACAACTATTTGGACTTTCCTTTAGAAAGGAAAAGAACATCAATTTTGGAAAATTTGCCTTGGAGAATACAACCAAAAGGGATATATTTAAAAATGCTAATTTCAGGCCGGAGGATACAAATGAAGATGCTAAATTTAGATATAAGTCGGACCTCCAAAATTGGTGGACGCTTTCCTAAGTTTCAAGAAATCGGTCGATTTTAAAATAATCTCTCAAAATCGGTTAGAATCGGTGGGGGCTTATAACCTGCAAAATTAGGCCCAAATGCTGAACTTTCAAAATCTCTCGAAACCGTATAGAATCGGTGGATTATATAGCTTATGAAATCTTGCGAAAATGCTAAAATTTAAGGATTTCCATAAAATCGTCCAAGATCGGCGGGCTAACCCACGATACCAGGCCAAACATGTAGAAATTTAAAGTCTATTAAAAGTGTCCAAAGTCGGTGGACTAACCCACAAAATATGACCAAAATATTAACATGTCAGAATCTCTCAAAATCCTCTAAAAGCGGTGGATATAACCCCGCAAATTCTTTTGATGATGCAAAAAATTTCAAAATATCTCAAAATCGTCCAAAATTGGTGGGCTGTGTAACCTACGAAATCGGGACAAAATGTTAAAAATTTAAAATTTCCCGAAATTTTCTTGAATAAGTAAATACTAACTCACAACATCAAAGAAAAATGCTGAAATTGTAAAATTCTTCGAAATCGTCCTTGGGTAAGAATTCGATTCAAAATTCTTAGTGAATTCTTATAAGCTTATATATACAAGCTTATAAAATTGGGTTCAAAGAGCTCACTATCGTGAGGCCATCTTATGAATGATCTGCATCTTGTTCTACATTCCTAATATAGTGTAATCATATGAGAGCAAGTCATTTGTGTTGAAATATAGTAATTGCTAATTGTATATTCTGTTTCCTAATCTATAGAAAACAGATTCCTTCTTCTTTTTGGAATCCTGAAGTGGATGGTAAGGTAATTCCTTGTTCTTTCTTGAAGACATGTGGTATATCAAGTTTTTATCTATCTTTTCAGGCTATCTATCTAATTTTGCGATGCGTTAGCTAGTCGTTCGGGGGTTTTAGCCGTACATTCTAGGCGATAATTGTTCGTTCGGAGGCTCAAAATTGTCCCCCGAATTTTCAATTATTTCCTGGGATTTTTAGCTAATTTTTCCAATTTTTTAGCAATTTTTCGCAATTTTTAGATAATTAAAATGATTTAAATAAATAAAAATTGATTTTTTAATATTCATTTATGACGTGGCGTCATCAGAGCCCTCGATCAGGGCGGAACGCGAGTTTCGGAGTGATCAGACGGTCCCTGTTCCTCGGCAAGTTTTTCCGCCGTATGCGAGGGTCGGTACCTCGGTGCCTCGGCTCGGCTTGGTACCTCGAGGACCAGTGCCTCGGCTCGGAGGGTCAGCGCCTCGGCTCGATGAATCCGAGGTACGTGGCGTCATCTGGGCCGTCTGTTTCAGCGTGGGTCTCCATAAAACGCTATCTTGTCGTTTAGTGGACGTGGCCAAATCTGGGCCGTCTATCATGACGAGCGCGCTTTTTCCCAAGATCCAACGGCTGATATGGGTCGGCATGATTTTTTGCCATATACGAGGGTCGGTACCCCGGCACCTCGGCTCGGAGGGTCAGTGGTTCGGCTCGGAGGGTCAGTGCTTCGGCTCGACGAATCCGAGGTACGTGGCATCATCTGGGCTGTCTATTTCAGGGTGGATCTCCATAAAACGCTATCTTGTCGTTTAGTGGATGTGGCCAAATCTGGGCCGTCCATCGTGACGAGTGCGCTTTTTCACAAGATCCAACGGCTGATATGGGTCGGCGTGATTTTTTGCCATATACGAGGGTCGGTACCCCGGCACCTCGGCTCGGCGGATCAAGGCTGTTTGGCCGAGGTGGTGAGTTGGCTGTTTCGGGGGAAACGCCTTAGGGGTTCCACCTTTCCGTGCCTAGTAGCTCGGCTGCTCAGCTGAGCTGTTCGGTAGCTCGGCTGGGCAAGCCGATGGCAGGCAGCTCGGAAAATATGCGTGGCTGGATCTGGGCCGTTCATCCTGGCGCGCATCGCGAGGATGGGGTTCAGATCACGAGAAAACGTTATCTTGTCGTTTTGTGGGCATGGTACGATCTGAACCGTCCATCAGATTCTGTCGCGAATTTTGGAGAGATCCGACGGTGACTTCGCCTCGGGACGATTTTTTGCCATATACGAGGGTCGGTACCCCGGCACCTCGGCTTGGCTCATCGGGACTGTTTGGCCGAGGTGCTGAGTGGGATGTTTTGAAGGGAGTACCCCTGGAGGGTTCCACCCCTCTGTGCCCAGTAGCTCGGCTGCTCGGCTGAGCTGTTCGGTAGCTTGGCTGGGCGAGCCGATGGCAGGCGTCTCGGAAGATACGCGTGGCCGGATCTGGGACGTTCATCATGGCGCGCATCGCGAGGATGGGGTTCAGATCACGAGAAAACGTTATCTTGTCGTTTTGTGGGCGTGGTACGATCTGAACCGTCCATCAGATTCTGTCGTGAATTTTGGAGAGATTCGACGGTGACTTCGCCTCGGGACGATTTTTTGCCATATACGAGGGTCGGTACCCCGGCACCTCGGCTCGGCTCATCGGGACTGTTTGGCCGAGGTGCTGAGTGGGATGTTTTGAAGGAAGTATCCCTGGAGGGTTCCACCCCTCTGTGCCCAGTAGCTCGGCTGCTCGGCTGAGCTGTTCGGTAGCTCGGCTGGGCGGGCCGATGGCAGGCGTCTCGGAAGATACGCGTGGCCGGATCTGGGACGTTCATCATGGCGCGCATCACGAGGATGGGGTTCAGATCACGAGAAAACGTTATCTTGTCGTTTTGTGGGCGTGGTACGATCTGAACCGTCCATCAGATTTTGTCGCGAATTTTGGAGAGATCCGACGGTGACTTCGCCTCGGGACGATTTTTCTCTATATACGAGGGTCGGTACCCCGGCACCTCGGCTCGGCTCATCGGGGTTGTTTGGCCGAGGTGCTGAGTTGTCTGTTTTGGGGGAGCGCAGTAGCTCGGTTGCTCAGCCGAGCTGTTCGATAGCTCGGCCCGGCAGACCAGTGGCCGAGTCGTTGACTTAGTAATTTGAAGAGTTTCATGCTTCTCGTAACTTCGTAACTTTTCCGCTTGTCGCTTTGGCTTCTTAGTGGGCTTTTTGGGTTTCCCAAGGAGGCCCAACTTTTTTAGGGGTTATAAGCTTTCACCCCCACTTCCAAGCTCATTTCTTATTTTTTACTCTCAAGTCTTCACTTTCGTTCTCTAAGTTCACTGCTAGCGGCGATTTTCTCTCCAAGGCGTTGCCGTTAGCTGTTGCGTGGGCCAGGCGATTTCCGGCGAGAGCACTCCGACCGTGAACGTCACTTCAAAAGGTCAGTTCACTTAGTCTAAATAATTTTTCTAGAGATGTCTCGAGTGAACTCGGGGAGTGGGGCCTCGTCTTCGGGCGATGATGGTGCCGAGGAGAGGAGGAGGTCGGAGATTCGGAGAAAGGGAAAACAGGTCGCCGAACCGTCTGTAGCCTAGACGAGGCGGGAGAAGAAGAAGAGGAGGGTGGAGACCCAATCTCCCGTAGTGGCGGTGATTGTGGAGAATCCGAAGCAAGCCCCCGAGATGGGACGATATCCTTCTGTCCTGTCCAGGCATTCGGGGGTCAGGCAGTACAAGGGCGACCTGCTGGAGAAGGCGATTTATGGGAAGTCTAAGATCGTCGAGGAACCTAACCCGGCCCTTCCCACCGAAGTCGACGAGCTCATCTCGCTGTTGTCCGAGAAGGACCTACTCCGGGTTAGAAAGGCCTTCGCCATCCCTCCGGAGTACAAACTGATTCTCCCCGGTCCCGGGATACGAGCGAACTCCAAGCTGCCGTCATCGGACATGTGCATGTTCGACGTCGACTCCTTGAATGCCGGGTTACGTTTCCCTCTGCACCCTTTCATCCTTGAGATCCTCGGCTGGTACTGCCTCGCGCCGACCCAGTTCATGCCGAACACATGATGCCATGTGAACGCCTTTTTGCTTCAGTGCCACCGAGCCGAAGTAGAGCCGGATCTCATGGTCTTCCGAGGAATGTATCGAGTAAACCGGCAGCACAAGATGGAGTATCGATACTACTTGGGGCCGAGGAAGGGTGTTAAGATTATAGAAAACCCTGATTCAATTAAGGGTTGGAAAGAAAAATATTTTATAATAAGGGGCGAGGCGATTCGGCCTATTCCGACCCGGTGGAAGGTGGAGGTGTCGAAGTTCGCGCGTGCCGACCCTGTTTTGTCTGAGGCCAAGGAGGAGGTGGCGAGGAAGATAATGGCTCTTCCGATACTGAGTTGGAGGGAGTTGACGGAGGAGGTGTTGTTCGGGTCCGGCCTAAGCCCCATCGACCCGAGTATGCTCCTGACATCTCATTTATTTTCATTTTTCTTTCAAGTTTTTAGTTCTACTCGCTAACTCGTCTCTTTTTTTTTTGGTGGCTCGACGCAGAAGCAATGGAGATCGACTTCAACTCCATGATGGCCGACAGGTCCAAGTTGGCCGGGGGGAGAAAGAGGAAGAGGGCGGCCGCGACTGCCTCGTCGACTCTGCCACCCACTGTCGCTTCGACCATCACCCCGCCCCCTCCGACTGTTGAGGTGCCTTCGGAGGTTGTCGTTGTTGAGGAGCCCTCGTCCCCTGTGGCCCCTGGCGTGATCGAGGGGGTCTTCGACGTAAACGCGGCGCTGTCGATCGAGGCACCACCGCTGACCAAGGCTGCCGAGGAGATTCTGACCGAGCAGCACAAGCAGCTATTCGTGCCGAATTGGCGAGTGAAGAACCATGACGGGTTCCTCGGCAATTCGCAAATGTCAGTGCAGGTCGTCAAGCACTTGGCGACCCCGAAGGATCGAGCCGCGCTAAGGTCGTCAAGCACTCATCTCGGTAAGTTTCTTGTTGCTAAGTTTTTTCCAAGTTTACTGCCCGGTTTGTTTAGCACGCTCACCGTTAGTCTTCGCAGGCTACCTGTCACTTCGGCCATCTCCTCGAGACGTTCGCCGAGCAGGAGAAGGAGTTGAGGGCGGCGAGCAACAAAGACCGGTTGGCGAAGGTCCGGGCGGTCAAGAAACTCGAGGCCGAGCAGAGGAGAGCCGAGGCCTTGGAAGTCCGGGTGGCCGACCTTGTTGCCGACCTGGAGAAAGTCAAGGGGAGCCTCGAGGCGGAGTCTGCCAAGGCTGCCAAGGCCGCCGAGGAGCTGGCTGCGGCGACGAAGTCCTTGGCCAAAGAGAAGGCGGAGAAGAAGGCCCTGGCGACGAAGATCAGGGCTGAGGTGGAGAAGGAGGTCGAGGCCGAAGCGAAGAAGCACATGGCCGAGAACATGGAGCGGTCTTATCAAACGGCGCTCGACCATGTCCAAGGACGGATCCCTGGCTTCGAGCAGGTCGGCTATCGCCTGTGGCCAGGGTCTCCTTCAGGCGACGAGGGGGAGGAAGGCAAAGGCGACGAGGCTGAAGGTGAAGACGAGGAGGAGGAGACCGAGCCACCTGCGGCAAACGTCCGAGCCGAGGGGAGGGTCGAGGGGCCGTCTAACGATGTGCCTGAGGTCGACGCGGCGACGTAGGTGGACCCTTGATCCCCTCGCAACTTCTTTGTAATTTCTTGTTTTGTTCTTTTAAAAGTGTAATGCCTTTTGCGGACTGGCCACCGCTTTTAATGAATGAAAAATATTTTGACTTCGAAATTTGTCTAAGTGTTTGGTTCGGCAATATTGCACTTCAATGCTATCCCTTTCTCATTTCAGATTCTAACCACCTCGGCTGATCGGCGCCGAGCCGAGTTGTTTAAGCGACCTCGGGAGGATCGTCTCGAGGGTGAGGTTCACCTGACGAGGAAGATACTACACAACTTAGAGATTAGGCATAGCGAGGCGTTGGCCGAGTTGCTCCATCTACGGATATGCGAGGTCGAACTATCTGCGAAGGAGGAGGAGCTGGCGCGAGCTACGGCCGAGCGAGATGACTTTGCGAAGAAGGTAGAGCAGTTGCAAAGGGTGACGGTCGACAAAAGTATCGAGGTGACCCACTTGCGCCGCATTATCTCCGACAGCGCCGAGTATCCCGGTTCGGCAAAACCTTCTCGGTTTAAAGTGATAGTAAAGGATGACACACTGAAGGATCAGATCGTTGAACTGGAGGAAGAGGTTGCTCGGCTCAAGCCTCAGCCGGTGAGAGCTAACGTCCGGAGCACCTCGTGCACTCGCGAAGAGATCGAGCGAGGGATCACGTTCTACCAAGCGGCGAGCCGGACCCCTATCGTAGGCAGGTCAGCAGCCGACGCTCAAAGCGGTGTAGCGGTGTCCTCAAGTGGTGCTTCGGTTGGAGCGACTGTCAGGGTCAGCGGCGAGGAGGCGTCTCGGTTCGTTGGACTGGATTCGAGCTCGGAGGTCAAGAAGCGCCGACCCAAAGTGTCTCTGAACCGGAGCATACCTCTACCTCGGAGGTAGTAGGCGGGTCGTGTCTTGTCGTTGTAACCCATTTGCAAGCTTTTGTTGTTGTCGTCCGTTTTGTAACTTTGTCCAAGTTATTAATAGAATTGGAGTTGTTTTATCTGAACTGTTCTCTGTTGTCTTCTTATCTGTGCTCTAGTCGTGCTAACTAGGGTAGGCTCTAAATTAACCGCGAGGCAGGTGTCCGCATCGCCGAACACCTTGGCCTCGGAACTTTCTCTTTTGCTGCACTTCTGAACCTTGCCCGGTCCCTTCAGGTACGGCTCGGTTCGGCTGCTCAGGCGCAGTTGTTTCTCGACTGCGCCCACGTGGCATGACCGTAGCTTGAAGACCGGGGTGACTTCTGCCGAGCGAAGTGAAGCGATCAGGGCCATCTGATGTTTGCACGAATCTTGAGGTGGGTCCATTTCCCAAGAAAACACTATCTTGTCGTTTTGTGGACACGTGGCTGAATGAGATCCGCTCATCATGCCCTAGCACACCTTATGAGATGATCTGACGGTGGTTTCGTCTCGGGACGTTTTTTTGCCATATACGAGGGTCGGTACCTCGTCCGCTCGGCTCGACAGTCGCGGGGCAGGTTGTGAACGGCGTCTAACTCCGGCCCGTTTGAGGACGAGCCGGTGAGGTAGAGTCGAGCCATAGGAGAGATCCGATCGTTAGATTAGTTTAAGGGATGCAGGAGCAGTTCCGAATGGCGAGCTACCTCTAGTCCGCTTAAGAGCGAACTTGCGAGGTAGAATCGAGCCAAGTGTTGGACTCCGATCCATTCAACGGCTGCAGGAGCAGTTTCGAACGACGATCTACTTTCGGCTCGTCTATGGACGAGCCGAGGAAGAAGAGTCAAGCCGAGTGTTGGACTCCGAACCATCGTGAGGTTAGTTTAAGGGATGCAGGAGCAGTTCCGAATGGTGAGCTACTTCTAGTCCGCTAAAGAGCGAACTTGCGAGGTAGAATCGAGCCAAGTGTTGGACTCCGATCCATTCAATGGCTGCAGGAGCAGTTTCGAACGGCGATCTACTTTCGGCTCGTCCATGGACGAGCCGAGGAAGAAGAGTCGAGCCGAGTGTTGGACTCCGAACCATCGTGAGGTTAGTTTAAGGGATGCAGGAGCAGTTCCGAATGGCGAGCTACTTCTAGTCCGCTTAGGAGCGAACTTGCGAAGTAGAATCGAGCCAAGTGTTGGACTCCGATCCATTCAACGGCTGCAGGAGCAATTTCGAACGGCGATCTACTTCCGGCTCGTCTATGGACGAGCCGAGGAAGAAGAGTCGAGCCGAGTGCTGGACTCCGAACCATCGTGAGGTTAGTTTAAGGGATGCAGGAGCAGTTCTGAATGGCGAGCTACTTCTAGTCCGCTTAGGAGCGAACTTGCGAAGTAGAATCGAGCCAAGTGTTGGACTCCGATCCATTCAACGGCTGCAGGAGCAATTTCGAACGGCGATCTACTTCCGGCTCGTCTATGGATGAGCTGAGGAAGAAGAGTCGAGCCGAGTGCTGGACTCCGAACCATCGTGAGGTTAAAGAATTAAAGGCAGAGATGCGACAGTATCAAAAATGTAAAAAACTTTATTTATTAATATCAAATGATCGGCTGCTTCTAAAGTTGCTAGCCGTTATTACAATGAAAAAATAAAAGAAAAATCAATACTAGTAACAGGAAGGGAATGGTTCGACATCTCGAGTTACTCAGAGAGGCGTAGTCGCTTTCTCTTGGTATTTCAAAAGATGGTCGGCATTCCATGTCCTGGGAATTTCTCTGCCTTCAAGATCTTCTAGCTTGTACGCACCGGGGCGGATCACTTTTGAGATTTTGTATGGTCCCTCCCAATTCGGGGCCAGTTTGCTTTTCTGTCCGGGGAACGAGATGGCCAATTTTCGGAGGACCAAGTCCCCTTCTTGGAGGTCCGTTGGGCGGACTCTTTTGTTGTATGCGAGCTCAATTCTTCTTCGGTAACTTTGTTGCCGTATAGCAGCTCTTTCTCGGATTTCGTCTATCAAGTCTAGGCTTGCTCTGAGCTCCCTGGCATTCTGCTCTTCTTCAAAGGCCATCAAACGAGGAGAGGGTATCCCAACTTCTAGGGGAATGAGGGCCTCGGACCCATAGGTGAGATTAAACGGGTTCTCGCCTGTTGGGGTCCGCTTCGTGGTGCGGTAGTTCCATAGCACGTTGGGCAGCTGATCGACCCACAAGCCCTTGGAGCACTTGTCTAATCTTTTCTTGATGCCTGAGAGGATCTGTCGGTTGGCATTTTCGGCCTGGCCATTGGACTGGGGATGTGAGACGGAGGAGAAGCGGTGTTGTATGGCGAGGTCCTCACATAAGGCTCGGAAGGCAGCCCCAGCGAACTGCATTCCGTTATCTGTAACTATGACTCGGGGAACGCCGAATCGGCAAATCACATTTTTCCAGAAGAATTGAACGACTCTATGCTCGGTGATTGTAGCCAGGGGCTCAGCCTCTATCCATTTCGAGAAATAGTCGACTGCCACGACTAGAAACTTTAGCTGTCCGGGAGCTGGCGGAAACGGCCCTAGTAAATCCATCCCCCACATTGCGAAGGGGATCGGACTTGATAGGGAGGTGAGTGGTGCTTGTGGAAGGCATCGGATGTCGGAGTATTTCTGGCAGGAACTGCATTGCCGAACGTGTTGTTCGGCGTCCCGTAGGAGAGTGGGCCAATAATACCCATAGTTCAACACTTTGCGCGCTAGGGCTCTGGAGCCGGAATGAGCCCCGCCAATGCCCTCATGGAGTTCTTGCAGGGCGTAGTCAGCTTGCCGAGGGGAGAGGCACCTTAGGTAGGGCCGACCGTCTACCTGGGTGAAGGAGCGTTTATACAGAATGCCTTCGATTAATACATAACGCTCGGCTCGGGCTCTTATCCTTCGTGCTTCCTTTGGATCCTGGGGGAGGAGTCCGTCCCTTAGAAACTCGACGAGAGGCTTCATCGAATTGTCTTCAAAGAGGACTGGCAGTGTTTCAACGGAGTCGAGCGCATCGTCCTCTATGCTCGGCTTCAGGAGGACTTCTATCAGAACAGTTTGTTCGAGGCCTTGAAGGGAAGAGGAGGCTAATTTGGATAGGGCGTCAGCCTGAGCATTCTCTTCTCTGGGGATTCTATGGATGAGGGCCTCCTCGAACAGTGCCATGAGGCTTTTCACTTTAGCCAAGTACTTAACCATCCTGTCATCACGGGCTTCATATTCGCCGAGGACCTGATTGACGACCAACTGAGAGTCGCTGAAGATCCGCAGGCGTTGTGCCCCTGCGTTTCGGGCCATTCCAAGGCCGGCTATGAGCGCCTCGTATTCGGCTTCGTTGTTCGAGGCTTTGAAGTTTATACGGAGGGAATATTGGAGGACAAAGTCATCTGGGCCTGCCAGGATGACCCCTGCCCCGCTTCCCTCGTTACAAGAGGATCCGTCGACATAGACTGACCAGATGGGTGGTCCCTTCATTGCTTGCTCGGAATCGGGGATAGTTGTTTCAACTATGAATTCAGCCAGTGCCTGTGCCTTGATCGCGGTCCGAGGCTGATAAGTTATATCATGTTGGCTCAGCTCGATTGACCACTTCATAAGGCGACCGGACGTCTCGGGCTTGTGAAGGACCTGTTTTAGCAGCTGGTCGATAAGGACGACCACCGAATGGGACTGAAAGTAGGGTCGAAGCTTTCTCGCGGCCATTACCAGGGCATAGGCTATCTTCTCAATCTTCGGGTACCGGAGCTCGGCGTCCCGAAGCACTTTGCTGACGTAGTAAATGGGCTTCTGAGTCCTTTCTTCTTCTCTGACTAAGACCGCACTAAGCGTCTGTTCGGAAGCTGCCAGGTAGAGGTAGAGTGGTTCGCCAGGTATGGGTTTACTGAGAAGAGGTGGATTGACGAGGTATGCTTTAAGCTGGTCGAATGAGTATTGTTGCTGCTGCCCCCACTCAAATTCTTTAGCTCCTTTGAGGGCTTTGAAGAACGGGAGGCACTTCTCCCCGGATTTCGACAGAAAGCGCCCTATGGCGGCTAGGCGACCGGTCAATCTCTGAACTTCCTTGACATTTCTAGGAGGGGCCATGTCCAATATGGCCTTGATCTTTTCCGGATTTGCTTCAATTCCTCGTTGGCTAACCATGAAGTCGAGGAACTTCCCTGATGAGACGCCGAACGCACACTTGTTCGGGTTGAGTCTCATATTGTGCTTCCTCAAAACATCAAATGCTTCTTGGAGGTCAGCCACATGATCAACGCCTCGGATGCTTTTCACAAGCATGTCATCGACGTACACTTCCATGTTCCGGCCGATCTGGGCCTGGAAAACCTTGTTGACGAGGCATTGGTACGTCGCCCCTGCATTCTTTAGGCCGAATGGCATGACTCTGTAGCAATAAAGGCCTTGGTCGGTCACAAAAGATGTCTTCGGGATATCCGGGGGGAACATTCTTATCTGATTGTAACCCGAGAAAGCGTCCATGAAGCTGAGGAGCTCATGTCCCGAGGTTGCGTCAATCAGAGTGTCGATGCTCGGCAGAGGGAAGGGATCTTTGGGGCAGGCCTTGTTGAGGTCGGTGAAATCAATACAGATCCTCCAAGTCCCATTGGACTTCTTTACCATTACTACGTTTGACAGCCACTCAGGATAGTTTACCTCCTGTATGAATCGGGCCTTCAACAGTTTGTCCACCTCCTCTTTGATAGCGAGCTGACGCTCGGGGGCGAACTTGCGCCTCTTCTACTGAACCAGTTTGGACCCCGGATCAACACTCAGGCGGTGGACCAAGAGTTCTTCGGAGATGCCGGGCATGTCTGCAGCTGACCATGCGAAGAGGTCTTGATTGCTCCGGATGCATTTTACAATATCTGAGTATAGGGCGGACGGTAGGGTCTTGCTGACAAAGAACTTGTGGGTCGGCTCCTGCTCAGAGAAGAGTACCTCCTCCAACTCGTCCACCGGCTCAGAAGTTGGCCGAGCAGCATCTTGGGGGATTTCCAGTGTTTCCAAAGAGAGGACGGGTCCGAGGGTAGAGGTCATATAACACTTGCGGGCCTGCTCCTGATTGCCCCTTACTTCTCCTACTCCGGCCCGAGTGGGGAATTTCATTTTGAGATGATAGGCAGAAGGGACGGCTTCAAGGGCGGCTAGACCGGGCCGACCCAAAATGACATTGTAGGCTGCTGGGACATCTACGACCATAAAATCCATCGACTCCGTACGGGTAGTAGGAGTTTTGCCAGCTGTGACATCGAGGGTAATCACCCCCTCAATAGTCACCGGCACTCCTGTGAACCCATGGAGCGTGTAGCCTGCGGGCTTGAGTCTGTCTCGGGAGAGCTTCAGGCCCTTAAAAGTGTCGAGGAAGAGGATGTTGACGGAGCTGCCGTTGTCTACTAAGATCCTCTCCACTTTGAAATTGGCCATGTGGAGACTGATGACGAGTGCGTCACAATGAGGGGTGCGGTCACCCTCGAGATCTTCGTTAGAGAAGGTGACGGGCACTCCGAGGCCTTTGGGAGGAGGGGTGGTTCGGACTGAGTTGACTTCCCTGATAAATGCTTTTCGAGAGGATTTCGAGGAGCCCCCCATTGGACCCCCATGGATGAGGTGGAGGACTCGTTCTTCCTCAAAGTCTGGCGTCTCTTCTCGTTCTGGACGCTTGTTAGCCCCCCGAGGCTGGGAAGGAAGTTCGGCTCGGTCCTTTCTTACAAACTTCGTCAGCTGCCCCCTCTGGATAAGGGCTTCGATCTCGTTTTTCAGAGCACGGCAATCGTTAGTGTCATGCCCATGGTCCCGGTGATAGCGGCACCATTTCTCTCTATCTCTTCTCTTGGTGGGGGTGTTCATCTTTGGAGCTGGAGACAAGACCCCTTCTTTTTCGACTTCCATGAAGATGGCAGAGATGTTAGTGGTGAGGGGAGTGAACTTCTCAAATCTAGGGGGAGGTCGGCGCTGGCCGACATTATCCTTCTGGAGCTTCTTGGCTCCTTCTTCTTCCGTTACCTTCCTCTTAAACCCGGAGGTAGTCCCCTCCCAGTTGGGTTGTTGTTCGGCCTCTTCGGCCCGAATATACTTTTCTGTGCGAAGGAGGAGGTCGGAAAAGTCTTGTGGTGGCTTCTTGGCGAGGGAGGAGCGGAGGTTGGAATTGAGGACATTGGATTGGAACGCTGCGGTAGCAACTGACTGGTCGAGGGATGCGATGGTTCTGGCTTCAGCTGTGAACCTCTTCACGTAGTCCCTCAATTTCTCCCCCTTCTTCTGATGGAGGTGCAACAATGAGATGCTGGTCTTCTCAGCCCTACGGCTGCTTACGAAATGTGTGACGAAGAGGGTTTCGAACTGCTCGAAGGAGAATATTGAGGAGGGGGCTAGGCGAGAGTACCATTCTCGAGCCGGTCCTTTGAGAGTTGCGGGGAAGGTTTTGCAGAGGAGGGCATCGGAAGCTTGATGGAGGAGCATCAAAGTCTTAAAGCTTTCGATGTGATCAACTGGATCGGTCTCCCCGGTGTATGTCTCAAATTGAGGAGGTTTGAAGCCGAACGGGACAGGTGCTTCCACTATGGTTCGGGAGAAAGGGGGTCGGCTAGGACGTAGGGTCCTCCCCCTGAGCTCCTCTTCTCGGTTTATCTGACCCAGGCGTCTTTCTACTTCATGAAGACGGCGGTTCATGGTGTCATCTCTCCGACGGTAATCTGCTGAGCCACGAGACTCGTCTTCATACGAGGGAGAGTGAGGGCTGCGGCGATGGTAACTTCGGGAGCGACGAGGACTTGGGGTGTGCCGGGAGTTGGTTGGAGCAGGACGAGGAGATGGGGACCGTCGGCGAGGGCTTCGGACTGGAGGAGGAGACGGGACCTTCGGCTCATTAGGATTTTGGCGGAGGTTGAGAGCCTGCAGGACGGTCGCTTGGAACTGCTGGAACTCGGCACGGGTGATTGGTGCCTCATTGTTCCTGGGCTGTTGCCGACCTGCGGGAGAGTACCTTCTTCGATAATGGTCGGGGGACTCTTTCCTACCTCTGCGGACGGGGGACCTGTGGTACCGCTCGCCCGGATGGTGTTGGCGGGAGGCTCCCTCCCGGGCCCGCTTTTCTTCCAGATGGCGGCGGAGGTCGTCATCTTTCTGGCGATTAGGGGCGGTATTGTGGCGACCAGAGGCTCGGGGGTGATGGGAGGCCATAGAATCCGTGGAGGCGTTGCGGATGGAGACATGCTCTTGATGAAGGGGTTGTTTCTGAGGGTTAGGACCCTTTGGATCAGGAGGGGGAAGGTTCTGTTGGAGCGGATCTTCCGCGGTAGGGGGAAGTTGCCCTTGTTGCTGAGTGGGATCAGGAAGGACTTCTTGCTGCTGATCAGGGTTGGGTGCCCGGTTGGACCCCCTCGATCTGACTTTCCTAGGAGGCATGGCCGGAGGAGATCTGTTCACCAGGAAGAGGAGAGGTCTCTATTTGTTAGTTTCCCACAGACGGCGCCAATCTGTTGCCGCTAAATTCGGTGTGGGGACAAACAGATGAATTTGTGGATTCTTAGGGAAACTGAATAGTAAACCTGTATACCTGTTCCGTCGGTCTTCGATCGTCAATCCCGCCGTAGACCTGCAAAAAGTGCGAGACACCGGGGTTGTTCCCGGCGACGCACCCTTCGACGCTCAAGTCAGTAATCTAGGAAGACTATGAATGAGCGCAAAAACTGGTGAAAGACTGATTACCTCTTAATGGAGATGGGTGGGGGGTATTTATAGGCGTCTTAGGGAACAGATTAGGCATGTAATTCCTGTGCGTAGATAAGGAATGTAATCCCTAATCCCCAGTGAGCGGATAGATATGAATCAGGGCCGTTGATTAATGTTAATCAGAAACCCTAATTCTATCCTGGCAGACCGGGTTCGTTGCGGGTTGAAACCCGCACCCAGTTGAGGTGGATCCGTTCGCGGGTTATTGGATCTGCGAGAAGGAGACCCAGTATCCGCTTCAGATCTGTTTTGTAGGTAAAATTACCGTTTCACCCCTGAACTTCAGGGTTCGTGCCCAATTTGGACGGTCTTGATTAAACCCTTATTTTTAGCCATATCAGTAAGGTTTTTAATATTTCTGCCTATGTTATGAATAATGCATGGATAATTGATTCGGATGCTACCAACCATATGACTTTTCATTCTAGACAAGTCCAAAATTTTCAACCATCCACCAAATCAATCATGTCCACAGCCAATGGTGATCCTGCCACTATTACTAGCGAGAGTTCCATACCTCTCACAAATAACCTAACCTTAGAAATTGCCCTAGTTGTGCCATCCTTGAATTTTAATCTGTTATCTGTTGCTCAAATAACCACTGTCTTATATTGTATTGTATTTTTTGGTCTTTACATTGTGTGTTTAAGGATATTCGGACTCACAAGACGATTGGTTATGGGGTTAGATACGGAAAACTCTATTACATGGATTTAGAATCTGAAAGTTCAAGCAAGTTGACTCAAGCTCTAAGTGTGGAAGGATCAGAAGGTGAGAAGAAGAAATCAGATATTTGGCTATGACATCGACGTCTAGGGCATGCTTCTTTTGGTTATTTGAAGAAATTATTTCCAAGTTTATTTTTGAAGATGGATATTTCTGTCTTTCGGTGTGATGTGTGCGAACTCGCAAAAGGTCAACGTGTCTCTTTTCCTCCAAATCCAAGTAGAAGCGCTCTTCCATTTATGATTATTCATTCTAATGTTTGAGGTCCATCTAAAAACAACTACATTTGGAGGAGCAAAATGGTTTGTGACATTTATTGTTGACTGTATTCGTATGACCTGAATTTGTTTGATGAAGTCGAAAAGTGAAGTTAGTGGCTTGTTTTAGAAATTTTACAAGCATGTCATGACTCAGTGTAAAGTACAAATTCAAGTTCTTAGGAGTGATAATGACGGAGAGTACCTGAGTTCAAATCTGCAATAATATTTGGTGGAACACGGGATTGTTCCCCAGACTACATGCTCATATACACCTCAACAGAATGAGATTGCAGAAAAAAAAACAGATACTTGCTCGAGGTGGTCTGTGCTTCTCTTATCCATAAAAATATGCCACTCATTTATTAGGGGGAAGCCCTTGCTTCTGCTGCATACCTAATCAACCGAGTTCTCTCTAGTATCCTAAACTTCCTCACACTATTTCAAGCATTAACTGAAGCTGTGAATGCACCAAAAATTGTTAACTTGCTACCTCATGTGTTTGGGTATGTTGCATTTGTTCATCTTCATCAACATGAATGGAATAAGTTAACTCCTCAAGCTGTCCGTTGTGTTTTCATAGGATACGCAAAAGATAAGAAAAGGTATCAGTGCTATCACCCACAAACTCAAAGAAAGTTTGTGACGATGGATGTTGTGTTCCATGAAGATGAGATGTATTTTTACTCTGAGGTTGAACTTTAGGAGGAGTACCAAAGTGAAGTTCAAACTCTTGCCTATGATGAAGTGGTTACCATTCATATTGAACAATCGGATATAAGGGGTGAAAATCTGGATGTAAGTAGTGACGATCACTCGAATTATGAAGTGGTTGAGGAAAGAGATCTCCATGAAGAACTGAAATCAGTGCCGAACCTCCACGAAGATGAACCATCTCCACCACCAACACCGTCAGAACCATCTCCACCAACAACACCGTCAGAATCATCTCTACTACCAGCACTGTTAGAACCCCAAAACCAATCGTCATCGTTGTCCGAAGTTCCAAGAAGAGAACTTCCAAATCGTACAACTAGAGGTATCCCAAAACCTACTTATGAGCCTGATCCCACTAGTAATATCAAGTATCCCATGAGTCATTATGTGTCCACTCACCGATTGTCTGAATCAAATAAGTTATTTGTGAATCAATTATCTGTTGTATCTATTCCTAACAGTGTGCAAGAAGCCTTAACCGATCCAAGGTGGAAAGCAGATATGGATGAAGAGATGAAGTCCTTGAAGAAAAATGAGACTTGGTAGATAGTCGAATTGCCAGCAGACAAGAAGCCGGTAGGATGTAGATGGATTTATACAGTAAAGTATAAGTCTGATGGTTCAATAGAGCGATACAAAGCAAGGCTGGTTGCCAAAGGGTACACTCAAACTTATGGAATCGATTATGAAGAAACATTTGCACCTGTAGCAAAGTTCAACACCGTTCGAGTTTTACTGTCACTTGCTGTAAATCTTGATTGGTCATTGGAGCAATTTGATGTGAAGAATGCCTTTTTGCATGGAGAGTTGACAGAAGAAGATTATATGGATTTACCACAAGGATCAAACAGACCAGTTCAACACAGTAATAAAGTGTGTCGGTTGAAGAAAGCACTGTATGGTCTCAAGCAGTCGCGAAGAGCTTGGTTTGGGAAATTTACAAAATCAATGAGGGCATCTGGATATTATCAGAGTAACTCAGATCATACCCTGTTCTTGAAAAGGAAAGAAGGTAAGATTACTGCTTTCATTATATATGTGGATGATATGATAGTAACTGGGAATGATCCTGAGGAGAGAACGACATTGAAGAGCTACTTGTCACAAGAGTTCGAAATGAAGGATCTTGGCTCTTTGAGATATTTCATTGGTATTGAAGTTTCTCGCTCGAGAAATGGTATATTTCTGTCTCAAAGAAAGTATGATCTTGATTTATTGAAGGAAACTGGAATGTATGCTTATCACTCGATTGGTACACCGTTAGAAGAAGGACTGAAACTTTGCAACGAATCTGATCATGTGCCTTGTGATAATGAAAGAAATCAGAGATTGGTTGGACGACTGATGTATCTTGCGCATACACGGCCAGATTTATCATATGCTTTAAGTGTGGTAAGTCAGTTTACGCATGCACCTCAGGAACATCACATAGATTCAGAGATGAGAATTCTGAGATATATTAAGTCTGCTCCAGGAAAAGGGATCATATTTGCGAAACATGGTCACTTGAAGGTTGAGGCATATACTGATGCGGATTGGGCAAGATCTATAATTGATGGGTGCTCCACTTCAGGATACTTCATCTTTGATGGAGGAAATTTAGTTACATGGAGAAGCAAGAAGCAAAATGTTATTGCACGCTCTAGTGCAGAGGCTGAGTATCGCGGATTAGCTCTAAGTATAGCGAAAGCTTTATAGCTGAAACTCTTGTTGCAGGACTTAGGCTGTGGTTCGAATGAACCTATGAAGGTGTATTGTAATAGTCAAACAACATCTGATATTGCTGCCAATCCAGTTCAACATGATAAGAAAAAACATATAAAAGTGGATAGATTCTTCATCAAGGAGAAATTGGATGAGAAAGTCATTGAGATATCTAAAGTGAATTCAGAAAATCAGCTCGCAGATATCCTGACCAAGGCAGTTTTGAATCGGCTCTTCTTGAAATTTGTTGACAAGTTGGGCATGTTCAATATCTATGCTCCAACTTGAGGGGGAGTGTTGAAATATAGTAACTGCTAATGTCTATATTCTGTTTCCTAATCTATAGAAAACAGATTCCCAAAATCTCTCATTTCCTCAATATTCTTTCAATTTCCTTTCTTCTTCTCCAAGAATATAATTCTTATATATAGATGTATACAGAAGAGAAAGATATGAATAAGAAAAATATTATTTTTTCTCCCAAATATGTTTTCAATAATTTGAACTTTGTTTTCTCTTACAATAAAGATGTTTTAGCCATACCGTTCCTTGACATTTTAGTTGCATAAGAAAACTAGTTTAAAAAAACTTGATTTCGCATTCTTAAACTAGTTTAGGCATTTCTAACAGTACTAACGTTTCAGATTGGTCATAGGATATCTCCATTATCGGGAGCTCAAACCCCTCTTGAGAATCCCATATATATATATATATATATATATATATATATATATATATATATATATATATATATATATATATATATAAACATTCTGTTGTGCACTAGCCTCCGTGTGTACTCGGCCTTCGGGCCTTCGTATCGATGATTCGAACCGTTCACATTGATCTTCATATCTAAATTAGTCTAAATATTCAAAATCAAGTATTTGAAATTCATTTGTCTATTCATTGAAGTGTTACAAAATTGTATGGCTGAATATCTTTTTTTATAATGACATGATGGATGGACAAATGAATTTCAAATGACTTGGTTTTACTTACTTAGACTAATTTGGACGTGTATATCAATGTGAACGGTTCGAATCGTCGATACGAAGGCCCGAACGCCGAGTGCACATAGAGTGCACATGGAGGCTAGTGCACAACGGAAGGAGACTATATATATATATATATATATATATATATATATATATATATATATATGCATGTTATAATTTTGACTAATTTCAAGAAATTTCGAATTACACTATCTTAGCCAACTTATATATAATAACCCCACCGTTTTGGCCAATTTTTAGAAAATTTTGTATGCTACTTTTGAGTTATTTTTTGGGGTTACTGTCCATTGTTTTTGGCAGATTTTCAGAAATTCTAAATTTATATTTTTTACCCGAATTTTGCATGGTATTATCTTTTTTGATTTTGAGAAATTCTAAATTTTAAGTTTTAAAGTTAAATTTTGTGAATTATAGTCCTACAATCCAAGGAGGAGAATAAGAGTGAATAACAAAATAAGCTCAGGGAAGCTGGGAAAGAACAACAAAGTAAACTAGTACATAAACATCAACATCCTACAATCCGAGGAGGATAGGTAATAAACTAAGTAGGAAATAAAGAACAAAGTAAAGCACAAGTGGGGAAGTACATGGTCCCCCACAACCCTGGTTGGTAACCACTAACCGATGGTGGGTCCAAACTCAATCTCCTTATCATCAATTGTTGCTGCTGTGGGAATGGCCCATGGATGCGGTCTCTTGCTCTTGCAGCTGCACTCTCTGCCCAAAAGAAAATCAGGTGCATGATGTGAGTAAAGTTTCCATGAATAGAATTACCAGAACCATGAAAGTAAGAATTATTCCTATCTAGCCAGAGAACCCAACTGGTTCCCGCTACTACAATGTGCCATCACTTTCCTTTAAGGCCCCACCCTCCTCCTCTTCGGATTACCTACCCATCCCCGGGTAATCCAGAGTTTGATGCTTTCTTGTTTCTATTCATTCTCAAATTTAGCCTCAAAACATCAAAGAAGCATCACAGGTTCCAGTTTGGCAATAGGCAATGACAGATGAGTTGGATGCTTTAATCAGAATATGCACCTGGGAATTTGTTCCATCTCCTTCAGGAGTACAACCGATTACATGCAAGTATGGCCACCCTGTTTTATTAATAAGAGATTAATAAAACAAACTCAGAGTACTGAGCCAGTTACAAGGTATTTGTAATACCCTAAATTTCCTTTTAATAAAATATTGACTTTCACGTGTTGTGCACGTGAAAATTTCATATGTATATTATTTATTTATTTTTATATACAAAATCTCTTTTGATAGTATGAACAATTATTTTTCCTTTCCTTTATTTTCCTAAAAAGCTTAATTTTCTAAAAAAGCCTAAAACACTAATTAATTGTTTTAGCCCACTTTAATTTTTTACTATTTTGTTGTTTGGCCCACAACCTAAGCCCACTATTTATGAAGCCCACCAATTTAATAAATTAATTAAATGGCCACACTTATCATGAAGAGACAAAAAAGTGAACAATTTAATTTATTAAAATTGTACAAACTTTTAATTAAGGGTACTAGGTGGCACGTGCGGAGCACGTAGTGTGCATTGCACACAAAGTAGGGCCGGATTGTGCATAGGAGTGGTTTGTGTACATGTGTAGTCACCTATTGTATGGGTAGTTACTATAACTCCTACTCTCATCCTAACACTCCATTCTATAACCATCCAATGAATCCTAGCCCTCCAATCTACTTCAAAATTTTGTATAAATACCCCATAGCTTCTTCTCATCTTAGTACAATAGAAAATTTGTTAAAGAAAGAAAAGATTAGAGTGAGAAAAGATTGAGAATTTTGGGAAGAAAAAGATTGAGTAGCTTCTAGTGTGAGTGTTCCCTTGGAGGCCGGCTATTCAACCCCAACTTGAAGCTTCGGTTTTGGCAAGGAGCAAGGAGGAGGCGTGCATCGCAATCTAGGAAGCTCTAAGGGATTTTCTCTTTGTTCTTCAAAAAGGTGGGTGTTTCTCATGACTTCTAAATTAGAGACCATGCTAGGTTTTATGCTAATTATGCAAGAATAAATGAATGCCATTATATTGTTCCTCGTTAATATTATGATTAAAATGAAAATGGAACACAAGTATAATTGTATGAAATGAATAGGGGAACTTAATGAAGTGGTATGATTAATGTTATGTTATTTTAATCTAGCATACTGAATTGGGATAAATGTTTATCTCTGTAGAAAAAGGGATGATTATGGGAAAATACGTTTTCTTTGAAGTCGTGATTGTGTGGAAAATACTAGTCGTAAGAATCCCTACATTAATTAGCAAACCATGCTTGTGGTGATGGTAGTCAAATAAAGTTGCATGTTCGTGTTGATAAATGAACATATTGTAGTTTAACTAAAATGTTGAGTACTAATTGAAAGGGAAGAAGAAACGTTTCCATACTTTAAATTTTTAATACTGATCAGTCGACCGAATATAGGTAGTAGTCGACTGACCTGATTATAAAAATCCTTCGAGTTTAAAACCCTGCAGAACAGCCGACTGGTCTGAGTAACAGTCGACTGCTCCGCAATTTGTATTTTTGAGTTTAAAACCTTGCATAACAGCCGACTGGTCTGAGTAACAGTCGACTGCCCCACAATTTGTATTTTAGAGTTTAAACACAGCAGAACAACCGACTGATCATGTGTAGCAGTCGACTATTCCGAACATTTTCTTGAATATTTTTCTTTTGCTGAACAGTCGACTGGCTATGTTTTGAGCCGACTGTCCAGACTCTTTTTCAACATCTCAGATTCTAATTTTGCTTTGGAATAAAAATAAATGTATATACTGTTTGAAAGAGATGAATGAGGATTGGATGTGACAATTTAGAAAAGTAAATTTTATTTGTCCTTGCACGAAATTGTATATGAAGTGAAGTGAATTGTTCTAATGAAATTATGAAAGGTTTTACGATTATGAATGCTATGAACATGACAATGAAATCCTGATGTAATCATGAAAAATGAACTTATGAGTTTGAAATACTTGATTCTTGTGTAATTGTGAATTGAAATTGAGAACTAGAGTGTAGCTAAGCCTCATACCGGCATTGGAAAAGAAATAAATGAAATTTGAAATGAAAAGACCAAGATTTGGGTCATGTTGAATAAAGAATTAAGACCGGTATAGTGGAAAGGCTAACTCTAAAGAATTGATTTTGTTCATGAGTCTAATAAACTAAGGACTAGATACATAGTGAAGATGTGATGAAAGTAAGAGAAAAACACGAGTATGAGGGCCATCGGATTGGCGGTGTGAGAGTGATTCACAGACTGCCTGCTTGATGCGTCATGACATGGCGTGAGCACTACTCCAGAATTATCGTCCCGGTGGCGACGCTTGTAGGGTGTTTTGGTGGCTACGGGTGGTGCCATTGTTCCATGGCGGAGGCTGAATTGTCCATAGTCTACCTGCTTGATGCGTCATGTCAGTGCGTTGGATTCCCCTCTAGACTGCCTGGACATGGGCTCGTAGATCATTGAACATCTAGGATACTCACCGTAGTTACCGTAGTAGTTTAAGTCATGGCGAGGGATTGAACCCTATAAGATGAAGTACGATTAAGGGCTTGCCCTCGGACTTATGTAGTATGGGATGCATAGAATCCGAACAAGTGCGCATTAGTGTCATATAACATAACAACTGCATTAAGGACTAAGTGCACAACACGACACGACATTAATAGGATAGTCTCTTTAGTTTTGTTTTGTGAACAAGTTTGTAATTTTGTTAAGAAATGAGAATCGTTATACTGTTTCCGGCATAGAGAGGATGGCCGTATATAATTTTCGTCGGTTGAATAAACTGACGTACCCACAGTTTTGTATGCAGGGAAAATGGTCTGATAAAGATTAAAGGAGAACTGATGCTTAGAGATTATTCAAATATTGTTGTACTTTTATATAATAATGTTGTAATTTGCTTCCGCTGTGAAATGTAAAGTGTAAAGATTCCATGTAACTCTGATGTAAAGTGAAAAATTTTAAATTCCTTGTAAAATTGTACGAAAGAAGCGTAAAGATCCTGTGGAATCTCGAACTCAGTTGTATTTTGGAATTCGGGGTGTTACAGTACTACGAAAAATTAAAAATAAAAGTGCATAAACAAAAGTACATAATCTCCACCCCAAGCAAGGGGAGTGGGTACAAAATACCATAATGGCCGCAACAAATATGCGTAAAAACCAAAATACATCATGTCCCTAACAAACCTTGGGGCGGTGGGTATCTATCCACAGTAAAGGCCACACTGTCTGTCAATCGATCGTCGGACCGATCTAAACCTCCTCATCATCGAACTCCCCTACCTGGAAAACGCTCGCTATCCTCCCCTGGGACCTGCTGCTGCCACGTTAGCCCAAAATTAAATAAGATGCATAATATGGGTCAAATTACCAGAAATATTATTACGAGTATTGTGGAAATAAAAACTGTTTCTGTCTAGCCAAAGAACCCAGGTCGTTCGGCGATAGCGATATACCATGCTTCTCTCATAGTCCTTCTCTCAGAGGCAAAAGTTGGGCGCTGAGTACCTCAACAAGTACCGCTTTGCTCCTGGGGCACTGCAGGAACATATGGTCTCTAGATTCTATTGTGGCGTGGCAGAACTCGCAACAAAAATCAACATTCAGTTGGCGTTTAGCGAGATTTTTCCTAGTCAAAATGACATTGTTCAGCACTAGCCAGAGGAAAACTCTGACTTTCAACGGGGCTTTCGTCCTCCAAATGACGCACGACCACTTTGGGGTACATCCCCTAGATTGTTGTTTCTTGTCTTTACCTGAAGCAGTTTGAGCTGTTCTGTGATTTTGCACGATGTTGGATATGTCTGAATATCAAGCTTAAAGTTAATTTATGAAAGTTTGTGTTGATTTGGAATTGACTGTAGTTGTTCTCAAGGCCTTCTAAAAACAAAACTTCGTTATCGGGCATATTGCTCCTTTGATTTGCTTGAGTTTGTGGCTATCTGAAAATAAAAAAGGTAGTTTTGTAAATTGAAGATGTGGGAATCCATCTTCAAGCTAACTGGAGTCAAATTGTTGTTTGGCAACTTTGCTTTTGTCCGAGGGAAAATTTTATTTTGAAGTTGGTAGTCTGTGTTTTTTTTAATGGTAAATTTTATTTTGAAGTTGGTAACCTAAGAAGGGGTGACCCTGGCTATCAGGGCCGGCCGTAGGATTCTGGGGTCTGAACCAAACTCTCAAAAAGGGGCCCCACATATATCCGAAAAAAATAAAAATAAAAATAAAAATAAATCGATTCATGTATTAGAATTTTTTTTCACATATATCCCACATATACACATTTCGATTTCTTTTTTTTTTTTCCCATGGGGCCCTCTCATGTATTAGATTTTTTTTCACATATACCACATATATACACATTTTCATTTTTTTTCTTCTGAAAACGGAGGCCCCCACATATACAATTTTTTTTTATAGGGGACCTGATGTAAATGTTTCACTTGCATCAGGCCTGGGCCGGCCCTGCTGGCTATTGGTCACCCTCTCAAGAAGATTTAGTTACCAGACTCTTGTATGAATTCAATATTTGGTATTGGTGGAAATAGTGGCATTCCTGATGGATTATACTCCATTGGTTGCGATTAGTGATTTTATTATTGTACCTTTTCACGTGAAATTTGGATGCTGGGAGCTAGAGGTTTTAGAATAAGTAGAATTTATTCGTTTAAATAACTAATTACAGGACATAAATTAACTAATGGACCTTTCCAAATTCAGTCAAATCACTTAAAAATGATGAATGATCTCTTTTTGTAAAAGCTAGGAAGAAGTATTCTGTAGAAAATGAAAATTCATGCAGAGGAAATTTATGATTGTATTTTCTGGCAGAGCCAAGGGAACTAATCAATGTTTCTCTCTTAGTTGCATTAGAGAGAGTTGGGGATTGTTTGAGAATTGTAAGTGTGAAAATGAGAAGCCTGTAATATGGAGACAAAGCTTGCCTACCAAATTTAGGAGATAACAGCAAAAATTGGAAAGTATTTTCGACGTTGGTATTGGTACAACAATGAGCTCAACAAGAAGCCTGCAGAATCAGGAATTTTTTATCAGATATGCAATCTTTCTTTATATGTTTACAAGAAAGGACAAATGCATTGTACCTGTTGTCCATCACTATTGTTAATACTGTATTAAGTTTAATCGATAATTGATACGACACATGGCCAAGACCAACAGTCAAGGTTTAGAAGTCACTACTTTTCATGGTTTAAAGCCAAAATTAAATCCATAAACATGTCAGGTATGCAAATATGTCTGGATATATAAGTTAAACTTGAGATTTTTTCAAATTTATGCTGATTTGAAAATGATTGGACTAGTTTTGTAGATAATTCCAAGATCATACAAAACAAATCTGTCATTAGTCTTATACACAACACAGTTGCTTCATGTTTTTCTTGAGCTGATTTCACATTGGTACATCGATTAGCATAATGTTTGTGGCTATATGTAAATTAAAGGTTAAGTTACAGATGAAACTGAAGCAAGCTATCAATTCCAAGATCTATTCTGAAACTAACTGGAATCAGTTTCTTGAGTGGCAACCTTGTTTTTCTCAAAGGTGAATTCTGTGTGTTTGGTATAGAATCACCAAATCCTTTGAACTCGGATGATGAAGAGGAGGTGATCCTGTTAATTTTCTTCTGTGCGAATACCATAACAAAATCAAACTTTATTTGACAAATAATTTATGGGGATTATAACATAAACCAAGGCAGAACTTTGACAGCAAATAAGGATATATTTCCAAATTCTCTATCACAAATATCACAATATTTTATTAGTTATCATTGAAAACATGAACAATCGCTTGTAAAAGTACTAGTCAACAACGGATACATGTAACTATTAAGAATCATGCCATGAGATATTTGTTAAAAAAAAGGCCTTTGGTTTAAGCCCAGTCTTTATCTTCTGCACAGAAGTGATATCAATTTCAATTAACTTAGCGAGCACCACCTCATCCGCATCTTCGACCCCCTTCCCTCAAAATCGATTTGGTCCTAGCACTTGCACTCCGAATTGCCGATTCTCTTTACAGTAACGAAAGTGCGTGATCCTTTAGGAAACACAAACACATCTGTCTTTCGCAATTTTTGAAGTATACAACTTACTGGTCATACCAATAAAACCCACTTCCTAAGTTCCAGTAACAGGAATATAACTTCGGAAAAAACAATAAAATGTTCAGAACAAAAACTTTATTCCTTTACCACTAACTTTTTAATAAATAACAGAATAAGCAAATACGGACACATCCCTTCCAGAAATAAATAAATAAAATTATGACCCAAGGAAACAGAGCATTTATTAAAATTAGCTACAGGTTCAGCTTGTTAAGCCTTAGGTTTAAGTCCAGCCTTGATCCTCTGAATTGTGGAGGCATCAGTTTTGAATGACTTTGCAAGAATTCCATCATCAATGCCACTACCAAATACAGCACCTGGAACCGAAACAAGACCCGCACTAGCACTGCCAAAGGCAGAGATGGCAACAGCAGTCTCATTCCCACTATTAAACTGAAAGTGGACAAGCCCTTTTGGGAATACAAACAAGTCCCCTGATTGAAGTGTCTGAGTATAGAGTTTATTGGTAGTGTCAACAAACCCAACCTTGAGGACACCGTCGGTTAGGAAAAGGAGCTCAGAAGCACGAGGGTGAGTATGAGGAGGGTTTGCAGAGCCAGGAGGGAACATTAATACAGCATAAGATACACTTTGCCCGTTAAGAGCTGGGAATTCGGCCATGGATGCTTTTGTAACTGTGAAGACCTTTGGTTGTATGTCGGAATTGATTAATGAACGCATCCCAGTGAAGGTGAAGAAATTGCCATCGACAAAAGTAGTGTTTGGAGAGATGATGAAGTCTGAGGTGATATCGGGATCACTAGCATTAGCCATTGAACAAACAGCAACAGCGATTATGAGGAACAATGAATAGTTGAGAAGATTCAGAGCCATGGTCGGGGACTAGGTGATTATATGCTAACTTTTTTGATGTTTTGATTGGATTCGTTATGAAGATGTGCAGACCACTAAGCATGGTATTTATATAGGCTTGGTTGGTGCCCTAAAGTTTTGTTTGCTTGAATATTGTATATTGAACATGGTTGGAGGAAATAACAACGACCTGAAGTAAACAACTATTTGGACTTTCCTTTAGAAAGGAAAAGAACATCAATTTTGGAAATTTTGCCTTGGAGAATACAACCAAAAGGGATATATTTAAAAATGCTAATTTCAGGCCGGAGGATACAAATGAAGATGCTAAATTTAGATATAAGTCGGACCTCCAAAATTGGTGGACGCTTTCCTAAGTTTCAAGAAATCGGTCGATTTTAAAATAATCTCTCAAAATCGGTTAGAATCGGTGGGGGCTTATAACCAGCAAAATTAGGCCCAAATGCTGAACTTTCAAAATCTCTCGAAACCGTACAGAATCGGTGGATTATATAGCTTATGAAATCTTGCGAAAATGCTAAAATTTAAGGATTTCCATAAAATCGTCCAAGATCGGCGGGCTAACCCACGATACCAGGCCAAATATGTAGAAATTTAAAGTCTATTAAAAGTGTCCAAAGTCGGTGGACTAACCCACAAAATATGACCAAAATATTAACATGTCAGAATCTCCCAAAATCCTCTAAAAGCGGTGGATATAACCCCACAAATTCTTTTGATGATGCAAAAAATTTCAAAATATCTCAAAATCGTCCAAAATTGGTGGGCTGTGTAACCTATGAAATCGGGCCAAAATGTTAAAAATTTAAAATTTCCCGAAATTTTCTTGAATAAGTAAATACTAACTCACAACATCAAAGAAAAATGCTGAAATTGTAAAATTCTTCGAAATCGTCCTTGGGTAAGAATTCGATTCAAAATTCTTAGTGAATTCTTATAAGCTTATATATACAAGCTTATAAAATTGGGTTCAAAGAGCTCACTATCGTGAGGCCATCTTATGAATGATCTGCATCTTGTTCTACATTCCTAATATAGTGTAATCATATGAGAGCAAGTCATTTGTGTTGAAATATAGTAATTGCTAATTGTATATTATGTTTCCTAATCTATAGAAAACAGATTCCCCAAATCTCTCTTTTCCTCAATCTTCTCTCAATCTCCTTTCTTTCTCTCTAAGAATATAATTCTTATATATAGATGTATATAGAAAAGAAATATATGAATAAGAAAAATATTATTTTTTGTCCCAAATCTGTTTTCTTGAAGAAGAAGAAGAGACTGGAGGTGATCAGATCTGACACCTCCATCCCGACCCGATCCCGACCAGTTACCGATCATCTCCCCGAAGCCTGCAATCGGAACTCACAGCCCCGACGCTGCCTTGACCTCGTGACCCCCGAGCACCTGCCCTCCGTCGTCAACAGCAAGCCACCGAAGCCGTTGCCGCTTGCTGCCCAATCGCCCCTCGCCGCCATTAATTTCCGAAACCCATTCCCGCACCTCCTCAGCTCCCGCCTTCGTCGCTCCGACCACTGCCCCATCTCCATCCCGCTCACCTCTCTCCATCATCGTCTTCATCGCCCATCCAACCCACTGATCCAAGTCCTTAGTCTTGGATCCAGGGAATGGCAGAGCTTAGGGCGTGAGAAGATGAAGCTGCGCAGTTGGAAGAAACCCTGTGGTTGATAGAGTATCAGCAGTATCAGTTAGTATGCAATTGTGATATTGTATAGGGGGAAAGTGTAAGAGAGCTATGTAAATATGTAGTTAAGTCCTCATAGTTGGTTTAGTGTACACTGCACGTATGCAGGTGTCAGTATGAGACTGGGTAGCTGGGTCCCACTCTCTAACAGAAAACGGTTGGAGTTCTTTTTCACGTGCGTTGTATGTGTCACCTAGAATGAGCACTGTATAAATTCACAAAGGGGGAAACCCATTTGGATATGAATAGAATTTGGAATTTGTTCTTGTTCATCACTCTTCCTCCTCTATCTTGATCTCAAACTTGCAGGTCAATGGTGAGGAGACGTCCGTCGGCGTTTATGCGCGTTGGCAGAGGACGAGCTGCAACAATGGTATCAGAACCAGATCTGGACACGGCGATCGATCAAGAAGGAGATCTAGAGCTGAATCTCGAAGCTGAGAATCCCATAAGATCTGGAACTGGATTTCGATTTGGTTCTGGGCAACGGGATCAGTTTGCGCGAGCGGCCACTGTTGACGGTGACGCTGCTCACAAGCAAACCAGCATCGAATCTAGGATCGACCGTATAGAGAGAGCTATAGAGAAGCTGTTGGAAGCCTCTCCACGGCGTCGACGATCTCGTCAAGATCAAGAAGCTAGCCGAAATGATTCTGACGGCAGTGGAAGTATGAGTAGGTCGCCAGGTGTTCGAGATCGGCGAACTGAGCAGCGAGGAAAAGAAAAGGTTAGAGAACCTGCTCAGAATTACCAAGAGAACTTCAGAAGAAGACAGGGACTCAGGGAAAGTCGACCGAGTCCAGGTATATCCAGTACCTTCTTCCCAAAACATCCTAAGATAGATTTGCTTAGTTTTGATGGTTCGGGAGATGTCACAAATTGGGTGTACCATATGGAATACCACTTCCACACTCAAGGAGTGAGTTACTACGAAAAATTGCCCTTCAGTATCTACTATTTGAAGGGGGAGGCATTACTATGGTGGAGATGGTATGAGCAACAAGAACATGGGGTAATTGATTGGGAAATGGCTAAGGAAGAATTGCTATTGCAATTTTGACCCTCTGAGTTGGATGATCCAGAAGCTGCCTTGTATAAATTGCAGCAAAGTGGTACTGTTTTGGAGTACCATAAGGAGTTTCTCAAATATAGTCATTTGGTGAAGAATGTGTCCATGCCTTCTTTAGTAAGTTGCTATATCTCAGGGCTTAAGGGAGAATTAAGGAAAGAAGTGAAGTTGAAACATCCTCAAAGTGTATTGGAGGCCTATAGGGAAGCAATAGCCAGGGAATCTATCTTAGAAGATCACAAGAAGGTTTGGAAGAATGCTAGTTTTGCGAAGAATACTGCCAGTGCAGTTGTATCCTATCAACCTTATAAGACCAATGTGACACCAAATAATCCTCCTCCAAGCAAGACTCAGGTATCCACAACCTTACCCCTGAATTACTCTCCAGTTGTTTCCAATAGAACAAGAGATCCACAGGTACTTCAATATATGAAAGAAAGGAGGGAGAAGGGACTTTGTTTTCATTGTGATGAAAAGTTTGTGAGAGGGCATAAGTGTGCGGGTAAAACTTTTATGCATATGATGGGTGCTTTTGAGGGTAGTACTTTCATGCAGATGATTGGTGCTTTTGAGGATGAGTTGGTGGAGTATGAGACTAAAGTGGAAGAAGATCATGGGGTTGAAGAAATGCCTAATACCCATTGTGAGAGAACTCAAAATTCTGAGTTAGCTGCTATTTCATTAAACACCTTGGCTGGGAGTACTGGACCTAGAACTTTCCGAGTGTGTGGAACAATCAAAACCACCCCAGTGTGTGCATTAGTAGACTCAGGAGCTTCACACAACTTCATAGAAGAGAAATTAGTAAAGAAGATTCACCTTCCTGTTAATAGAGATATGCAGTTGGAAGTGACAGTACCAGGGGGAAAAATGCTGTATAGTGAAGGCCTGTGTGAAGGGGTAAAATTTTTGTGTCAAGGAGTAACTATTGAGGCTGATTTCTATATGTTAGCAATGGACACTAGCCAGCTAGTTTTGGGAGCTCAGTGGATGGAAACCCTTGGAGTTGTGGTTTGGAATATGAAGGAGAAGAGATTGAAGTTCTATTCAGAGGGCAAGGCTAAACAATTATTGGGTATACAGCCCAAGGAGATGGAAGTGACTACTGCTAAGGCTATGCAGAAGAGTCTCCATGCTATGCAAGGGGGTTGGCTTCTCCAATTGACAGGGACTGCAATAAATGTTTCAACTGGTGAAGATGTTAAAACTTCTCCAACAGCTGTGCAGCCAGAGGTTCAACAGGTATTGAATAACTTTAGTATAATTTTCAAGGAAAACCTGGCATTGCCTCCACCTAGGTCTTGTGACCATAGCATACCCCTTGTTCCCGGTGCAAAACCTGTGAGTCAAAAACCCTATAGACATCCTTGGCATCAAAAGAATGAAATAGAAAGATTGGTTAAAGAGATGTTGCATAGTGGAGTCATTAGGCCTAGCCATAGTTCCTACTCTTCCCCAGTGGTTATGGTAAAGAAGGCTGATGGTAGTTGGAGGATGTGTGTGGATTATAGGGGTTTAAATGATATTACTGTTAAAGATAAATACCATATTCCTATTATTGATGAACTTCTAGATGAGCTGCAAGGGTCAACTATCTTTAGTAAGTTGGATCTTAGAAGTGGATATCACCAAATTAGAATGAGAGAGGAAGACATACACAAAACTGCTTTTCGGACACATGAGGGTCACTATGAGTATTTGGTAATGCCCTTTGGGTTGTCAAATGCACCAGCAACCTTTCAGTCACTCATGAATGACCTTTTTAGGCCATACCTAAGGCAGTTTGTATTGGTATTTTTTGATGATATATTGGTTTATAGTCCAAGCTTAGAATCTCATTGTCAGCATTTGAGTAAGGTGTTGGCTATTCTGCAAGATCACCAACTGTTTGCTAAAGCCAGTAAATGTTATTTTGGTGTGGAGCAAGTTGAGTACCTTGGTCATGTAGTCTCTTCAAGAGGAGTGGCAGTCGATCCAAGCAAGATAGCAGCTATTCAAGATTGGCCCAAACCCAAAAACCTTAAAGCATTGAGAGGATTTTTAGGTTTAACTGGGTATTATAGGAAGTTTATATCACACTATAGCACACTTACTTGGCCTTTGGTGAAGCTTACAAAAAAGGGGGCTTTTGAATGGACAGATGACTCTCAAAGATCCTTTGAAGAAGTGAAGAAGGTCTTGACAACTCCTCCAGTGCTGAGATTGCCAAATTTCTCTCTACCCTTTGTCCTTGAGTGTGATGCTTGTGGCTCAGGTATAGGAGCTGTGTTAATGCAAGAAAATCAACCTATTGCTTTCTTGAGTCAACAACTGAAAGGGAAGAGGAGATTACTGTCTACTTATGAGAAGGAAATGCTGTCAATTCTGTTAGCAGTACAAAAGTGGAGGCAATACCTTTTGGGAAGGGAATTTATCATTAAGACTGATCACAAACCCCTTAAACATTTGTTGGAGCAAAGATTATACATTGAGGCTCAACATGAGTGGTTACTCAAGTTGCATGGCTACCAATTTGTGGTAGAATATAAGAAGGGAAGAGAGAATGTAGTTGCGGATGGCCTCTCCAGAAAGTATGAAGATGAAGAAGGAACTTTGTTCTCTTACACTATTGTTCAACCTAAGTGGTTAAGCTTGGTACAACAAGAGGTTGCTTCCAACCCTTTTTACCATAACATTCAGTTGAAGATTGAAGCAGGAGAAACTGACTATGGTGTGGTTAATGGTGTATACTTTTACAAGGGCAGAGTACTCTTGAGTCCAGACTCCCCTTTGAAGGAATGGTTCTTACATGATTCACATTCATCTCCTCAAGGTGGGCATGTGGGTATGGATAAAGTGTGGCCTGCGTTGAAGAAGGTAGTCTATTGGAAAGGCATGAAGAAGGAAATGAAAACTTATATCAGGTCCTGTGATCCCTGCCAAAGAAACAAGTACATAAGTACAAATCCAGCTGGCTTGCTGCAACCTCTCCCTATACCTGATAATGTTTGGGAAGACATTAGTATGGATTTCATTGAAGGTATGCCCAAAAGCCAGGGGTGCACTGTGATACTAGTTGTGGTGGATAGATTGAGTAAATTTGGACATTTTCTTCCCTTAAGTCATCCTTACACAGCTGAATCCATAGCTCAATTGATGTTTTCACAGGTTTTTAAGTTGTATGGGCTACCAAAGAGTATTGTGAGTGATAGGGATACCATTTTTACAAGCCAATTTTGGAAGGAGCTGTTGAAGAAACAAGGTACTAAGCTGTGTTTGAGCACTGCTTTCCATCCACAATCTGATGGACAAACAGAGGTGTTGAATAGGGTGTTGGAGACTTACCTCAGGTGTTTTGCTGCATATAAACCCCATGACTGGGTTAAGTGGATACCCTGGGCAGAGTTCTCGTATAACACACATGTGCAAAGCTCCACAAAGGTCAGTCCCTATCAAGTTCTGTATGGAAAAGAACCACCCACAGTCCTGACTTATGTTCCCCAGTCAGCTAGGGATCAAGCTGTAGAAGACACATTAATCAACAGGGATATAGCTTTACAGTTGTTGAAGGATAATCTACTCAAGGCTCAAATGAGAATGAAGCATAGAGCTGATGTGCATCGCACTGAGAGGGAGTATGCAGTGGGAGATTGGGTGTTTTTAAAACTTCAACCATACAGGCAAGTTTCTGTGGGGGGGGGGGGGGGGCATAGGGTACATAAACTCTCCTCACTCTATTATGGCCCTTATCAAGTACTAGAGAGAGTTGGAGAAGTAGCCTACAAGCTAATGTTACCTGCAGAAGCAAAGATTCATAATGTTTTCCATATATCCCAATTAAAGCGACATGTTGGCACTGCAATTGTTCAAACTACATCTATTCCGGCATACTATGTGGAAACAGTTCCTAAGCCTGTGAAGGTCTTGGATAGGAGGATGGTTCCACGACGAGTGATTGCAATTTCAGAAGTACTTGTTCAATGGGAAGGAGGTTCGGAAGCTGAGGGAACTTGGGAGAGCTATTGAGATATGTATTGGAGATTTCCGAAATTCAGGAGTTCCTTGGAACCTCCTTCAGATGGGGGAAGGATTGATCCAAGTCCTTAGCCTTAGATCCAGGGAATGGCAGAGCATAGGGCGTGAGAAGATGAAGCTGCGCAGTTGGAAGAAACCCTGTGGTTGATAGAGTATCAGCAGTATCAGTTAGTATGCAATTGTGATATTGTATAGGGGGAAAGTGTAAGAGAGCTATGTAAATATGTAGTTAAGTCCTCATAGTTGGTTTAGTGTACACAGCACGTATGCAGGTGTCAGTATGAGACTGGGTAGCTGGGTCCCACTCTCTAACAGAAAACGGTTGGAGTTCTTTTTCACGTGCGTTGTATGTGTCACCTAGAATGAGCACTGTATAAATTCACAAAGGGGGAAACCCATTTGGATATGAATAGAATTTGGAATTTGTTCTTGTTCATCACTCTTCCTCCTCTATCTTGATCTCAAACTTGCAGGTCAATGGTGAGGAGACGTCCGTCGGCGTTTATGCGCGCTGGTAGAGGACGAGCTGCAACACCCACCGTCTTCTTCTCCCATCATCTTCCACCTCCAAGCCGTCACTGCCTCCCACTGCACCCACCGAACCTCGCCATCATCCTCATCAACCTCCATCGCCGCCATTGCCGAACTCGACTGCAAGACCCCCCATCAACCCAACTCAACTGCGAGATTCCTCTGTTTCCTTCCGAATTTTTTAGATCCAGATTCGATTTTTTTCAGATCCCTGGATTGGCTCAGATCCGTTTTTCATTGGTGGATTTTTTTTGCTATTTGGTGTTGGAGCTCTTGGATTTGATCCAGATCGGATCTAAAAGGAGCTGTTCTATTGGCTGTGCTTGTTGTGTTGCTATTTTTCACCATGGGACCAAAATTACCGTATGAATCAAGGAAGTGTACTCATTGTAGCAAGATCGGTCACACGAAAACTCGTTGTTATAAGATTATCGGCTATCTGGAGAACTGGGAATATAGTAAGGATATTCGGAAGAAGACTTGCAATCAACCCACTGTCGCAGTTGGAGTTGCTGATTGTGCTGCTGCAGGTAATGATGGTAAGGTTTTTAATATTTCTGCCTATGTTATGAATAATGCATGGATAATTGATTCGGATGCTACCGACCATATGACTTTTCATTCTAGACAAGTCCAAAATTTTCAACTATCCACCAAATCAATCGTGTCCACTGCCAATGGTGATCCTGCCACTATTACTAGCGAGAGTTCCATACCTCTCACAAATAACCTAACCTTAGATATTGCCCTAGTTGTGCCATCCTTAAATTTTAATCTGTTATCTGTTGCTCAAATAACTACTGTCTTATATTGTATTGTATTTTTGGTCTTTACATTGTGTGTTTAAGGATATTCGGATTCACAAGACGATTGGTTATGGGGTTATATATGGAAAACTCTATTACCTGAATTTAGAATCTGAAAGTTCAAGCAAGTTGACTCAAGCTCTAAGTGTGGAAGGATCAGAAGGTGAGAAGAAGAAATCAGATATTTGGCTATGACATCGACGTCTAGGGCATGCTTCTTTTGGTTATTTGAAGAAATTATTTCCAAGTTTATTTTTGAAGATGGATATTTCTGTCTTTCGGTGTGATGTGTGCGAACTCGCAAAAGGTCACTGTATCTCTTTTCCTCAAAATCCAAGTAGAAGCGCTCTTCCATTTATGATTATTCATTCTGATGTTTGGGTTCCATCTAAAAACACTACATTTGGAGGAGCAAAATGGTTTGTGACATTTATTGTTGACTGTATTTGTATGACCTGAATTTGTTTGATGAAGTCGAAAAGTGAAGTTAGTGGCTTGTTTTAGAAATTTTACAAGCATGTTATGACTCAGTGTAAAGTACAAATTCAAGTTCTTAGGAGTGATAATGACGGAGAGTACCTGAGTTCAAATCTGCAACAATATTTGGTGGAACACGGGATTGTTCCCCAGACTACATGCTCATATACACCTCAACAGAATGAGATTGCAGAAAAAAATAGACACTTGCTCGAGGTGGTCTGTGCTTCTCTTATCCATAAAAATATGCCACTCATTTATTAGGGGGAAGCCCTTGCTTCTGCTGCATACATAATCAACCGAGTTCTCTCTAGTATCCTAAACTTCCTCACACTATTTCAAGCATTAACTGAAGCTGTGAATGCACCAAAAATTGTTAACTTGCTACCTCGTGTGTTTGGGTGTGTTGCATTTGTTCATCTTCATCAACATGAATGGAATAAGTTAACTCCTCAAGCTGTCCGTTGTGTTTTCGTAGGATACGCAAAAGATAGGAAAAGGTATCAGTGCTATCACCCACAAACTCAAAGAAAGTTTGTGACTATGGATGTTGTGTTCCATGAAGATGAGATGTATTTTCCTCTGAGGTTAAACTTCAGGAGGAGTACCAAAGTGAAGTTCAAACTCTTGCCTATGATGAAGTGGTTACCATTCATATTCAACAATCGGATATAAGGGGTGAAAATCTGGATGTAAGTAGTGACGATCACTCGAATTATGAAGTGGTTGAGGAAACAGATCTCCATGAAGAACTGAAATCAGTGCCGAACCTCCACGAAGATGAACCATCTCCACCACCAACACCGTCAGAACCATCTCCACCAACAACACCGTCAGAATCATCTCTACTACCAGCACCGTTAGAACCCCAAAACCAATCGTCATTGTTGTCCGAAGTTCCAAGAAGAGAACTTCCAAATCGTACAACTAGAGGTATCCCAAAACCTACTTATGAGCCTGATCCCACTAGTAATATCAAGTATCCCATGAGTCATTATGTGTCCACTCACCGATTGTCTGAATCAAATAAGTTATTTGTGAATCAATTATCTGTTGTATCTATTCCTAACAGTGTGCAAGAAGCCTTAACTGATCCAAGGTGGAAAGCAGATATGGATGAAGAGATGAAGTCCTTGAAGAAAAATGAGACTTGGTAGATAGTCGAATTGCCAGCAGACAAGAAGCCGGTAGGATGCAGATGGATTTATACAGTAAAGTATAAGTCTGATGGTTCAATAGAGCGATACAAAGCAAGGCTGGTTGCCAAAGGGTACACTGAAACTTATGGAATCGATTATGAAGAAACATTTGCTCCTGTAGCAAAGTTCAACACCGTTCGAGTTTTACTGTCACTTGCTGTAAATCTTGATTGGTCATTGGAGCAATTTGATGTGAAGAATGCCTTTTTGCATGGAGAGTTGACAGAAGAAGATTATATGGATTTACCACAAAGATCAAACAGACCAGTTCAACACAGTAATAAAGTGTGTCGGTTGAAGAAAGCACTGTATGGTCTCAAGCAGTCGCGAAGAGCTTGGTTTGGGAAATTTACAAAATCAATGAGGGCATCTGGATATTGTCAGAGTAACTCAGATCATACCCTGTTCTTGAAAAGGAAAGAAGGTAAGATTACTGCTTTCATTATATATGTGGATGATATGATAGTAACTGGGAATGATCCTGAGGAGAGAACGACATTGAAGAGCTACTTGTCACAAGAGTTCGAAATGAAGGATCTTGGCTCTTTGAGATATTTCATTGGTATTGAAGTTTCTCGCTCGAGAAATGGTATATTTCTGTCTCAAAGAAAGTATGATCTTGATTTATTGAAGGAAACTGGAATGTATGCTTATCAGTCGATTGGTACACCGTTAGAAGAAGGACTGAAACTTTGCAACAAATCTGATCATGTGCCTTGTGATAATGAAAGATATCAGAGATTGGTTGGATGACTGATGTATCTTGCACATACACGGCCAGATTTATCATATGCTTTAAGTGTGGTAAGTCAGTTTATGCATGCACCTCAGGAACATCACATAGATACAGAGATGAGAATTCTGAGATATATTAAGTCTGCTCCAGGAAAAGGGATCATATTTGCGAAACATGGTCACTTGAAGGTTAAGGCATATACTGATGCGGATTGGGCAAGATCTATAATTGATGGGCGCTCCACTTCAGGATACTTCATCTTTGATGGAGGAAATTTAGTTACATGGATAAGCAAGAAGCAAAATATTGTTGCACGCTCTAGTGCAGAGGCTGAGTATCGCGGATTAGCTCTAAGTATAGCGAAAGCTTTATAGCTGAAACTCTTATTGCAGGACTTAGGCTGTGGTCCGAATGAACCTATGAAGGTGTATTGTAATAGTCAAACAACATCTGATATTGCTGCCAATCCAGTTCAACATGATAAGAAAAAACATATAAAAGTGGATAGATTCTTCATCAAGGAGAAATTGGATGAGAAAGTCATTGAGATATCTAAAGTGAATTCAGAAAACCAGCTCGTAGATATCCTGACCAAGGCAGTTTCGAATCGGCTCTTCTTGAAATTTGTTGACAAGTTGGGCATGTTCAATATCTATGCTCCAACTTGAGGGGGAGTGTTGAAATATAGTAACTGCTAATGTCTGTATTCTGTTTCCTAATCTATAGAAAACAGATTCCCAAAATCTCTCATTTCCTCAATATTCTCTCAATTTCCTTTCTTCTTCTCCAAGAATATAATTCTTACAAAATCTCTCATTTCCTCAATATTCTCTCAATTCTGTTTCCTAACAGTACTAACGGTTCAGATTGGTCATAGGATGTCTCCATTATCGGGAGCTCAAACCCCTCTTGAGAATCCCATATATATATATATATATATATATATATAAACATTCTGTTGTGCACTAGCCTCCGTGTGTACTCGGCCTTCGGGCCTTCGTATCGATGATTCGAACCGTTCACATTGATCTACACATCTAAATTAGTCTAAATATTCAAAATCAAGTATTTGAAATTCATTTGTCTATTCATTGAAGTGTTACAAAATTGTATGGCTGAATATCTTTTTTTTATAATGACATGATGGATGGACAAATGAATTTCAAATGACTTGGTTTTACTTACTTAGACTAATTTGGACCTGTATATCAATGTGAACGGTTCGAATCGTCGATACGAAGGCCCGAAGGCCGAGTGCACATAGAGTGCACATGGAGGCTAGTGCACAACGGAAGGAGACTATATATATATATATATATATATATATATATATATATATATATATATATATATGCATGTTATAATTTTGACTAATTTCAAGAAATTTTGAATTACACTATCTTAGCCAACTTATATATAATAACCCCACCATTTTTGGCCAATTTTTAGAAAATTTTGTATGCTACTTTTGAGTTATTTTTTGGGGTTACTGTCCATTGTTTTTGGCAGATTTTCAGAAATTCTGAATTTATATTTTTTACCCGAATTTTGCATGGTATTATCTTTTTTGATTTTGAGAAATTCTAAATTTTAAATTTTAAAGTTAAATTTTGTGAATTATAGTCCTACAATCCAAGGAGGAGAATAAGAGTGAATAACAAAATAAGCTCAGGGAAGCTGGGAAAGAACAACAAAGTAAACTAGTACATAAACATCAACATCCTACAATCCGAGGAGGATAGGTAATAAACTAAGTAGGAAATAAAGAACAAAGTAAAGCACAAGTGGGGAAGTACACGGTCCCCCAACAACCCTGGTTGGTAACCACTAACCGATGGTGGGTCCAAACTCAATCTCCTTATCATCAATTGTTGCTGCTGTGGGAATGGCCCATGGATGCGGTCTCTTGCTCTTGCAGCTGCACTCTCTGCCCAAAAGAAAATCAGGTGCATGATGTGAGTAAAGTTTCCATGAATAGAATTACCAGAACCATGAAAGTAAGAATTATTCCTATCTAGCCAGAGAACCCAAGTGGTTCCCGCTACTACAATGTGCCATCACTTTCCTTTAAGGCCCCACCCTCCTCCTCTTCGGCTTACCTACCCAACCCCGGGTAATCCAGAGTTTGATGCTTTCTTGTTGCTATTCATTCTCAAATTTAACCTCAAAACATCAAAGAAGCATCACAGGTTCCAGTTTGGCAATAGGCAATGCCAGATAAGTTGGATGCTTTAATCAGAATATGCACCAGGGAATTTGTTCCATCTCCTTCAGGAGTACAACCGATTACATGCAAGTGGGTATATAAGATCAAAATTCGGTTTGATGGCCCTATTGATCGCTATAAGGCTCGTCTTGTTGCACGAAGATTTCAACAAGAATATGAGATTGATTATCATGAGACTTTTGGTCTTTGTTGCTACTAATTTTAATGTGGGAGCAAACAGATGAATTTGTGGATTCTTGGAGAAACGAATAAAGCAAACCTGTTGACTTTTACCAGCGTTTGTCTGGTTTCTTGCTGCTGCCATTAACCTGCAAAAAATGCGATACACCGGGATGGATCCCGGCGACGCACCCTCCGACGCTCTTGTCAGTAATCAGGAAGATTATGAAAGAGCTTTATGTAGAAAAAGATTGATTACCTTGTTATGGTGGGGGGAGAGGAGTTTTTATAGTCGTCTTAGGGATCCGTTTCGAGATAAGGACAAATCTCTACTTCCCGGTGTTTATAGATAAGATAGAGTTTAAATCGTTTCATAGAGATAACTATGAATTTGAATTACTCTTTATCCATCTGGATTGGTTTGTAACGGGTTGTTACCAATACCCAGCAGGACAGATCCGGTTATGGGTTATTGGGCTTTGAAGAAAGACCCAGTTTACATTTCAGACCCGTTTGTAGGTGAAATTATAGTTTTACCCCTGAGAGGTTTAAGATTCGTGCCCGATTTGAACGGTCTCGATTTGGTTCTATTTTTAGCAATATCACAAGCCCTCCACTCCTGGAGACTGAATTTTACAGTCTTTGAGGAGTAGTTTTATCCGTTTTCAATGGCTAATAGAATTTATCGGAGTTCTCGGGGGAGTTTGGATCTTGCTCGAGGTGTAACGATGTCAATCTGAGATTGTAAAATGCTCAAAATTATTCTCAGAATTTCTGGATTTTTTGTGATTTTCCAGAATTTTTTGAATTTTTAATCATTTTTTGAATTTTTTATTCAATTTCTGAATTTAAGTTATTAATTATCGAAAATTTTAATTAATTATTCTAATTTAACAATTATTAATTTTAGAATTTTAAAATTAATTTCCGAATTAATAATTATTTTTAGAATTTTTAATTAATAATTCGGATTTTTCAAATAATTAATTCAATTAAATAAATAAATAAATAAATAAATACTTGATGACGTGGCGCAATCCTGTGCGTTGATCGCGATCAGAAAGCGCGCATCGCGAAGAGACAAAATTTTCCCATTTTTCGTTCGCGACCTGCTCTGTTCGACGCATTCGACAAAACGCTCGTCGTGGCGACACGTGTCGGTCAACGGCAGCCCGTTGACTAATTTTTTGTTTTGTTTTGTTTTGTTTTGTTTCTTTCTTTCTTTTTCCCGCTGACTCTGCTTTCGTCTTCACCGCCCTCTTCACTCTTCTTCGACTCCGTCTTCTTCTTCGTCCCCTTCGTTCGGCTTGTTCTCCGAGCTCGTCCCCACCCTTCGAGCGCTCTGTGCAGCGAGTGGAGCTAGGAGTCGAGGGAGCTTGGCAAACGTGGCAAAGCTTGGAGTGCGGCGAGCTCGGCGAACGAAGGTGAAGGTCGTTAGGCGAGGGAGATGATTGGCGAGCGGTTGGACTCCACGCGGCGAGAGGGAGAGGGGAGCTCATTTGCCACTCGAGTTCGGTGAAGGTGAGGGTGATGTCGAACTTGGCAGGAGTTGGAGCTCGAAGGCGATGGGTTCGGCGATCTTGGCGAACGAGAGATGAAGGTCGTTCGGTGAGAGAGGAGCTCAGCGAACGGGCGATGGGGTCGAGCTTGATGGTGGAGTGGTGCTCGATGTCTTTGGAGCTCGATGCAGTGGAGTTGTGGAGCTTTGGAGCACAGTGAGGAATGGAGGGGTTCGACAGCGGGGAGCTTACGCTCGGTGAATGGGGGGAGTTGGAGCTCGGCATTAACGTTCGATGAGGAGGAGTTGGCGAGGTTTAGCGGGAGCTCGACGGAGCTTGACGAAGCTTGGAGTGCGGCAAGCTCGGTGAATGAAGATGAAGGTCGTTTGGTGACGGAGCTCGACGAGTGGAGCTCTGTATGTTGACGAAGGAGATGGAGAGGTCGAGCTCGGTGTGGAGGTCGTTGGGTTCACTGCTCGATGGGTTTGTAATGGCGAGAGGAAGAGCTTGGCGAACGATCGAGCTCAACGTTAGGGGGGGCTCGGAGCGGCGATGTTGAGTTTGGTGCGGAGCTCGGCGAACGAAGCATTGGGTCAAGCTCGATGGAGAAGTGGGAGGGATGGATTTTTCTCCCTTTGTTTTTTGGTGGGAATTTTGGAGGAGCAGGTGACAGGAGATCGGGTTTGGGTCTCTAACGGGTCCGACCCGTTAACCCGTTAATTCTCTCACCTTTTTTCTTTTTGTTTGTTTGTTTGTGGCCATTGATCTTGACTTGAGTGCGGATTGCGAGGAGAATTTTTCTCATTTTTCATTCGGATCTGCATCTGTTCCGCGCATGCTGGTGATCATGGCGAACGTGGCGAACAATAGGCGAGCGACATGTGGCTCTTAAGCCGTTGACTACTGAACGGTGTTTTGCCCATTTTTCGTTCGGAAATACGTCTGTTCGGCGCATGCTGGCGAACGTGGCGAACGATAGGCAAGCGACACGTGGTTCTTAATCTGTTGACTGATCAAAAGTGTTTTGCCCATTTTTCGTTCAAAAACACGTCTGTTCGGTGCGTGCTGGCGAACGTGGCGAACGATAGGCACTATCTGGTGATCGATTGAGTTGAGCTTTGTATGACTCTTGGGAAGACCCATTCTTGGAGGTGGGTTTGAGGAGCAACTCTAGGGGAGAGTTGAGCTCCGAACCCATTGAGAAGAGGTCCGCTCTGGAGGCGAGCGGAGCCATGAGCTTCAGCAGGCTCTAGGAGAGAGCCGTATGGGAGACAAGTTTGAGGAGCGGCTCACTCTAGGGGGAGTTGTGCTCCGAACTCATTGAGATGAGGTCCGCTCTGGAGGCGAGCAGAGCGATGAGCTTCACCAGGCTCTAGGAGAAATCCATTTGGGAGACAAGTTTGAGGAGCAACTCTAGGAAAGAGTTGTGCTCCGAACTCGTTGAGAAGAGGTCCGCTCTGGAGGCGAGCAGAGCAGAGAGCTTGGCTCTGGGAGAGAGCCATTTAGAGGACGAGTTTGAGGAGCAACTCTAGGGGAGAGTTGTGCTCCAAACTTGTTGAGAAGAGGTCCGCTCTGGAGGTGAGCAGAGTGGAGAGCTTCACCAGGCTCTAGGAGAGAGCCGTTTGGGATACAAGTTTGAGGAGCAACTCTAGGGAAGAGTTGTCCTCCGAACTCGTTGAGAAGAGGTCTGCTCTGGAGGCGAGCAGAGTGGAAAGCTTCACCAGGATCTAGGAGAGAGTCGTTTGGGATACAAGTTTGAGGAGCAACTCTATGGAAGAGTTGTGCTCCGAACTCGTTGAGAAGATGTCCGCTCTGGAGGCGAGCGGAGCGGAGAGCTTGGCTCTAGGAGAGAGCCGTTTAGGGGACGAGTTTGAGGAGCAACTCTAGGGGAGAGTTGTGCTCCGAACTCGTTGAGAAGGGGTCTGCTTAATACCCTAGATTTTTAAATAATGTTTTTAAGATTTATAAATGAATTAAAATGATTTTTTGTGATTTAATATATATTTTTCTGAAAATTTATCTTTTTACACGTGCAAAACACGTGCAAATATTTTTTTGGGAAGTTCAAATTCAAAAATTGTTTTGTGGAAAATCATTATTTATTATTAGATATTATTTGTGAATTTTATGGATTTTTCTGATATTTATTGGACTTATTTGTAAATATTACAAAAAGAGGAACTTTTGTGCAAAATTACCACTTGGAGTGAAAACTCCAGATTTTTGGATTTTTGAGCTGGGTATGATGCCTAGTCAACTCAGAGGTAAAGAGTTTATCCTTTTTAAAATAAATTTGGTTTATTTTGCAAGTTTTGATCCTCTTTTGCAAATTTGCCATTTAAAGGGGTAAAAGTGTAAATTCGTTTTTCTGGGTTTTCAAACAGTGCCAGCTGATTGTAAGGTGGTTATTCCTGTTTTTTAAAACTCAATTAAGTTGTTTTTATTTGATTTCCAAGTATAAAGATTTATATATAGGAAGATATATTTAAAAGATGTATTTTGCAAATCTATTTACAAAACCCTAAACCTATTATTCCGGCCTATAAAAGAGTGGGGTGCAGCCGTCTCTTGCTGTGCTACACAAAGGATTTCTTATTATTATTTTCTTGGAGTTTTCAAGCGAGGATTTGTGGTTTTCTTACGAAGGAGGATTTCTCTTATTCTTTATTTCTCTTCGGTTGATTCTTCATAGAGGTGAGTGACTTAGTTTTGTTTTCTTATTGTTCTAGGCATGTTGTATGAGTTGATCTATTTATTAGTAAGCACATTAGATGATGATGTGAAGGTATAATGAAATTTTGATGGGTAGATGAACGAAAAGTTGAATCTTTTATTGAAACCATGCTATTAATGACAAAAACTCTAATTTGATGACTTGTGATTGTTGAAAACCCTAATAGAGATCATGAGTAGGATGTTTTAAATCATTCTATTGCTGTTTGAAATATATATAATGGATTTTGTGTTGTATTGCATAGAAGAATAGATAAGTAAGATATGTTTCTGTGAGATGAACACATACATACTGTTGATACCTCAAATCTATTAATTTGTCTCATAAATTGCTCATAATCATGGATTCACTGTTGTAGATGACTGGAGTATGTATATAACATAGTTTTTAGACTAAAAGAAACAATCTGTGAAGTGAAAGAAGAAAGGTGTATTTCGGATCTGTGTATATGTGTATTTTTGTTGTTCACTTGATTTTGGCAATGTAAAGACTGGATGTGAATGGTCCATTGCATTCTTGATCAAGTATATATATATATATATATATATATATATATATATATATATATATATATATATATATATATATATATATATATATATATATATAAACACTTATACACTAATTTTAACATGAAAAGAGTTCTCTTGCTGCTGACAATACCTATTTGAGTACATATACATGAGCACTATTGGTAATCACACTATGCATTACATTATGTTTTACTGATTTTTGGAGAACTTGAGGAAATCTCCAATTTAGAACCTGGTAGGTTATTGTGTACTTTTAAATAACTCCTATATGTTATGTTTGAGGTGATGGATCATCTCAGGAACTAGATTTTGAGTTTGCAAAGTCCAAGGGTGTATCAGTTAGAAACATGCACAAAGACCAAAACTCAAATCTGATGCGAGTTGAGTAGGCGTAAACTTATTACTGCACATATATATACTGAGTCCTGGAGGTGTACTGATGCTTTATGAATGTCCTAATACACCTCAATTACTATCAAGAGGAATCAAATCTTAAACTTTTAATCAACCAGTTAAGGGATCAATTTTTGGTCTGAGTGCCAAAATACTCAGCTGTAGGTTGCAACTGCAGATTGCTGCTGCCCTTTGTGCAGGTGCACACGTGAACAAATCCACATTCACCCCACCTGCATCTTGTCTAAGTAATTGTAGCCATAAATATAGTATTTGGTAGTTGATGCTTGTATGCAGTGAAGACATTTTTCTATACCTGCATGTTTTCACTTCAAGTAGTAAAGAGGACTTTTATATACATATCCTATATATATATACATATACGTACACACTCACCCCATCAGTAAAAGGTTTTTCTTTAGGTATCAGTTATAAGTACATTTCTTCATATGATCCTTTCAAAATCAGAAAGGGGGTTTTTATGGCATCTGCATATGTTTTACTACATCAAAAGTCCTTTTGACATATCATATCTATATATATAGTTCGTATGAGTGCTAGAGAAACTCTATATGCATACATAAACCTACTTCAATTCACTAAGGACCTACTTCTGAGGCTGCATTTCTCTACATAACCTGCATATGATCCATTTTTTCTACATAAACTGCATATGCTCCATTTCGACAAAAAGTACTTCTGATATATCACATATAAACATACTTCAATCAGTAGGGTGTCATATATGTATCTATCAGTTAAATGTAAATTACTTGTGTTCCCTTCAACTCAGTAAAAAGAGAGTTTCCATCTACACCTTGCATATGGTAAAAAGGGGTTTATTTCCTTGTATCAGTTACATATAAATATATATATTTTGTATCAGTGTAAGGGGGATTCCTTTCTACACCTTGCTTACATACACTTACTTCAAATCAGTATAAGGGAGTTTTCTATATATACCAGTCATATAAGTGTATATATATGTTTCAATTAAATAAAGTGCATCATCTTTTATCTGCATACATATCTTATATCAGTGAAAGGGGGTTTTCTTCTCTGCATCAGATACACTGCAGTAGTAGGTCTACTCCTATATCAGATATAAATGCATTAGTTTTGGAGATTTCTACATTATATATATATATATATATATATATATATATATATATATATATATATATATATATATATATATATATATATATATATATATATATATATATATATATATATATATATATATATATATATATATATATATATATATATATATAGGGGAAAAGGGGTATGAGCAACTTGCTCATTTAGTAAATAAGCAATTGATGATGTGGCATACATGTGATTGGAAAATCCTCAAAAGGGTTAGTTGTCCAATGTATCACATGTATGCCACATAACCAATTGCTCATTTATTAAATGAGCAAGTTGCTCATATCCCTTTTACCCATATAGATATATATACATATACATTTTAGTACAAGAATCTTCTATCTATATATTGTATATATATACAGACTCCTTATCAGTAAAAGAAATTTCTTTATATATTTTATCTATACTCATATACTTCAATCCGAGAAAAGGGATTTTTCTTCCACATTCTGTGTATACTCAACTTCGGTGAACGGGGGTTTCTATGCCTTATATATACACCTATGTACACTCCAACTCAGTAAAGAATTATATACATACATATGCACACTCTTACTAAATCAGAGGACCTCCTACACATATATATACACACCAATATACAAACAATATGAATGAATGAATTTTCTCACTGTGAGTAGGTTAACAATGAAATAAAAGGAAGTGACTAAAATGAAAGTTTTATTTTTTGTGTTAATGGTTGAGTTGTGAATCTCTAGGAGTTGAGTGGGAGTCCTGTGAACTGGCAGATGAGATTTTGTTGATTTAGACCAGTTGGGTCTTGGGGTTGTTGTGAATTTAAGTTAGGCAAGATACACTAACTCTAGAGATGAGGATTTTTGTGTTTTAATAATAATTAACTAAGGACAGGCATTAGTGGAGAAGTGATGGAACTTGAAAAATGTAAGTATATGCTCTTGGTTTTGTTAGTCCAACGGATGTATTCCAGGACTGTGTGTTGTTCTGTCTCGAGAGGACATTTGTATGTTCACGTGTCGAGGGTCTGCAGGCCTATTCACGGAGTGTAGAACCCCATATTTTCAAATATTGTTTTTATATTTGAAAATGAATTTAAATTGATTTTTGGAGATTTAATGAGTATTTTCAGAAAATTTATCTTTTGTACACGTGCAAAACACGTGCAAATGCTTTTTGAGAAGTTTGAAAAAATTTAGTTTTCTTTATGAAAAATCATTATTTAATATTTGAGATTTAATTAGTATTTTTCCAGATTTTTCTAAAATTTATTGGAGCTATTTGCAATTTTTAAGAAAAGAAGGATCTTTTTGCAAATTTGACACTTTTAGGGGTTAAAGTGCAAAATACAATTTCTGGACATTTTGAACAGTACTAATTGAGATTTAGAATGTATATTTTCTAATAAAACCTAATTTAAATGAGTTTTGATGGAATTTCCAAAGAATGATCTATATATGTAAATTGTATTTTGGGAAGGGTTGTTTTGCAAAGTTGCGGGTAAAACCCTAATTTTTCAACCCGGCATATTTAAGTGATTTTTACCCCAGCCGTCACTGTTGAGAAAATATCAAATTTTGGGAGATTTATTTTGTGGAGCAAAGAGCTTTGGATCTAGCAAAAAGTGGACTATTCTCAAAATCTAAGGTGAGTAATATAAAAATTTGTTGTGTTGTTTTGATCTATGTGAGTAATATAAAAATTTGTTGTGTTGTTTTGATTTATGTGAGTAATATAAAAATTTGTTGTGTTGTTTTGATTTATGTGAGATATATAAAAAATGTTTTGTTGTTTGATGAATGTTTTGTTGTTGATTAGATGTTTTGCATGAAAGAAACTTGTCTTGTTGTTGATCTATGTGTGCAAGTATCATTGATCTATTGACTTGATGTTGGGAACAATTTAGATCTCGTAATGTGGTGTGAATCATGTGAATAATTTTGAATGAAATAGTAGATCTTTAATATGAAAATTTGTTTGCTAAAAGCATGTTGAGATTTGTGTATGAATACCTGGACATTAGATTCATAATTCAGATTTGATTTAGATTTGTGGAAGAAACTTAGATCTTGTAAAACCCTAATGAAAGAATTTTGATTTAGAATATGAGAGTTTAGATCTTGACACATTAATGTTTTGGGTGAAATATACATATACCTGATGAGATTCGTTGAGAATCATTATTTTTCCCTGATTAAGAACTATTTACATGATCATTAGTTCATTAGAAACTCCAGAATTCGATTTTGTAATCAGACCTAATTTTGAAATTCTGTAGGCCGACAGTCGACTGGCCTACTGTGCAGTCGACTGGTACGACCCTGATACCTTGTTTTAGAATCGTTGAAAAAGTTGTTCTGGACAGTCGACCTAGCTCATAGGCAGTCGACTGGTCCACTGTAGAAGTTATTTTGTAAGAATTAATTGTCCTCCTGGACAGTCGACCTATTAACCATTTAAGTCGACCTATACACTTAGAATATTTTTGAGAAGATTATTGAAAATTACCTCGGGTAAGTCGACTGACCCTCTTGTAAGTCGACTGTTACGAGACTTAGTTTATTTTTGTAAAATCTTGAATTTGGTCCTCTGGATAGTCGACTTATCATCAGTATGAGTCGACTGGTACTGAAGGGTATTTGTAAACTTCAGTGTTTATTCGAATGATTAGTTTTTATATACTTGTTATTTCAGTTCAGTTTAAGATTAAGCAATTGATCTTGAGATATTCAGTTGAGCATGTCATTTGAGACATTTAGTTAAGCCACTTTGTTTAGTGGGAATTTAGTTTAGGCTTTTGAGTTTGAGTCTCTAGAGGCGTATGACCCTAGTATACCGGTGTTGAGTATTTGTTGAGGCCCATTGAGGCATTTCAGTTATTGAGATTTGAATTTAGGCCGGTAGGGTACATCACTCTAGGAGATTCGTTAAGTAATCAAATTAACCAAAATTTTAAGGACAGGCACTAGTGGTGATATGATGAACGGGAACATGAGTCATGAACCTCAGTATGGCTTTCGGTGTGGGATTTAATCTCCGGAATTATCACAGTAGATTACTAGTGGTGTGGGATATGTCTCCGGAATTATCACAGTCTTGTGGTGTGGGACAATCTCCGGAATTATCACGGTAGCTATTGTGGTGTGGGATTGATCTCCGGAATTATCGGAGTCGAGGTGAAGCACATGTGGTATACTGTGGTGACGTGTCAATGTTCGGTGTGGGATGATCTCCGGAATTATTCAAGTGAAATACCTTGGGTGTGGGATCCATCTCCGGAATTATCGGGCATGAAATACTATCCATAGTTTATCTTTATCTCGTAGTAGTCATCGTATTAGGATTAGTTCATAACGCGGGGATTGAACCCTATGAAGTGAAGACGTTAAGGGCTTGCACCGAACCTATGTAGAATGGGATGCATAGACTTCGACAAGTACGCATTAGAGAGTCTGCATATAGACTTGTGTTTTCTTGGTTTTGTTTATGCATGTGGTTTTTCTTGTTTTCTACACCTGACACTTAGTTTAGTACCACTTGATGTTTTATGCTACTTTCATTTCGTACTTTCCATATTCATTTAGTCCTTGTTATTTAAGAATTTATGAGGTATGATCAATTATGTTGTTTGTTTATTTTTATATTTCTCACACCATTTATGGCTGACCCCTTTAGTTTGGGGGCTAGGGATCATCTCTAGCCTCACATGTTGCAGGTTGTGCTTAGAGTTGGAGATGGGATGCTTAAGTTGGTTTTGAGAAATATTTGATATATAAGAGATTGTGTAAATTTGTAATATCAGTTGTTGAGATAAAGTCGTATTGTAAATAAAGAAAATACTAAGTTGAATTTTGTTTAGAATTCCGCTGTGCATTGTAAATGATTTGTTGAGATAAATGTTGAAAATTTTAGTGGTGTTGTTTATGTTTAATATTATGTTGAAGTGGATCACTGGGAATGTGCCACGTAATTTCTATGTTATTAATCTGGAAATTCGGGGCGCTACACGGAGCATGCAAGGTGCATTCGCGTGTCGAGGGTCGGCAGGCCTATTCACGAAATGTACCTGGTGTATCTACACGTCAAGGGCCTTACAAGCCTATTCGTAGGGTACACGGTTGGGAGGTGATTCTCCGTTTGTTGAGCTATTCTTACATTGCTTGCGCGTCGAGGACTGTGATGCCTATTCGCGGAGTAATCTGGATCTTATTTCCATCACCGTGGTATGATTAGTTGCATAACAAGGGACTTAACCCTATAAAGTGGAGAACGATAAGGGCTTGCACGGGACCTATGTATTGTGGGATGCATAGAATCTGACAAGTATGCATTAGAGAGTCAGCATATAACATTGATATTTTCTTGACTTGGTTTTATGCATGTTTCCCTACACTTGACACTTAGTCTAGATTCACTTGATATTTTCATGTCTTACTATTTACTATTTCATATTCCTTGATGTTTTCATGTTTTATCTATTGTTATTTCTTATTTCATTTATTCATGCTGTTAATACATGTTGCTCATGACTCTATGCCTTATGATTTATTTATATTGCTTTTCTTTTGATGTCACTCACACCATTATGGCTGACCCCTGTAGTTTTGGGGGTTAGGGTTATTTCTAGCCTCATATTTTACAGGTAGGTGCCTATAGCTTAGGATTTGGATGCTTATGCTAGAAAGATAATATAGCTTATGTAAATTGTAAAAGAAAGTGTTATAAAAGAAAAAGATTGTAATTCAAGGTGTTTTGTATTCCGCTGTATTTTGTAAACAATTAATGTAATAAAAGTTTGAAATAAAAATTATCTGTGTTTTGGCTATGTTTACTATTGCAATTGAAGTTGATACTGGGAATTGTGCCACATATTTCTAAGATATCATATTGGAAATTCGGGGCGCTACAGCTTTAGAGGTGAGCGGAGCGAAGAGCTTCACCAGGCTCTAGGAGAGAGCCATTTAGGAGAAAAGTTTGAGGAGTAACTCTAGGGAAGAGTTGAGCTCCGAACTTGTTGTGTAGAGAGCTTCAACAGTTGTAGGAGCAATTTCGAATGGTGAGCTACTTCGTACCCGCTCGTTCGCAAGTAGCTAAAGCGGCATCGAACCCAGCGTTGGACTCTGAACTTGTTATTAAGAGAGTTAACGAGTTGTAGGAGCAATTCCGAATAGTGAGTTACCCCGTACTTGCTTGCTTGCAAGCAGCTAAGGCAACGTCGAACCAAATATTGGACTTCGAACTTATTGTTTGAGAGGGTTAACGAGTTGTAGGAGCAGTTTTGAATGGTGAGCTGCTCTATACTTGCTTGTTTGCAAGCTGCTAGAGCGGCGTCGAACCAAGTGTTGGACTCCAAATTCGTTTTTTGAGCTTGGTAAGTTGTGGGAGCAGCCCTGTAGGACAAGCTGGACTCCGAACTTACTGTTTGACGAGTCGTAGACGTGACTGAGAGAGATAGAAGTGAGGCAAGTGCAATAATTTTCAATGAAAAAAAGCTAGGTTTTATTGAGATGAACTAAGTGGCCGCTTCAATGGGGTGAGCCATTATTACATGCTTTTTGGTCATATTACAAGCATCGGCCTTATTGAAAACTGAAAATCTACTTCTACGATAGGGTGAGGGCCTCTTGGGAGGAGTTTGGTTCTCCCCTCATTGGACCTCCTTGGATAAGGTGGAGGATGGCCCTAGGTTCGGAATCTTGGAACTCGGCGGACCTCTCTATTCGCTTGTAGGCTCCTCGGGGTGGAAGATCGGCCCTGTCTCTTCAGATGAACTTAGCCAGGTGTCCTCGCTGTATGAGTTCTTCGATCTCCTCTTTGAGAGCTCGACAATCATCCGTGTCGTGGCCGTGGTCCCTGTGAAAGTGGCACCACTTATCCCTGTTTCTTTTCTTACCAGGGATATTCATTCTACGGGGAGCACGGAGTAGCCCTTCCTTTTCCACCTCCATGAGAACTAATGATATACTAGCATTGGGGGGGGGGGGTGAACTTCTCAAAACGAGGAGCTGGGCGGCATTGGCCATTGTCGTCCCTCTAAAATTTCTGGGACCCTTCTTCGCTCGTATTCTTCCGTTTGTTCCAAAAAGATGGTTCCTCAAGACTGGGGGGTTGAGAGCCTCTTCCACTCGGATGTACTTCTCACTCCTAAGCAGGAGTTCTGAGAAGTCTCGAGGAGGCTTTTTGGCAAGGGATGCCTTGAGGTCGGTGTTAGTGACGTTGTGCCTGAATACCGCAGAGGCTACGGATTGGTTGAGGGAGGCAATAGACCGGACTTCGACGGTAAAATGCCGAACGTAATCTCTTAGGCGTTCACCCTTTCTTTGGTTGAGGGTCACCAAAGATACACTTGTTCCCGATGGCTACTCACGAAATGAGTAAGGAAGAGCCCTTCGAACTGATCGAATGAGAAGATGGAGGGTGAGGTGAGTCGAGAGTACCATTCTCTCGTAGGCCCCTTCAACGTGGCAGGGAAGGTCTTGCAAAGGAGTGCATCCGAAGCCTGGTGAATCATCATGAGAGTTTTAAAACTCTCGATGTGGTCGGCGGGGTCCGACTCCCCGTTGTATGACTCAAAGTTAGAGGGCTTGAAGTTTTTTGGGACCGGGGCTTCCATGATGGCCCAGGAGAACGGAGGCCTGCTCGGGCGAAAATTCCTTGCCCGTTGTTCCTCTTCTTTGTCAAGTCGGCCAAGGTGCCTCTCAATCTCGTGGAGATGGTGATAGACCGAGTTTTCCCTTTGGTCATATCTTACCGAGCTTCTAGACTCTTTCCCATGCGAAAGGGGACTAGGAGTGCGGTGGTGATGGCTTGGGGCTGGTTGAGGACTAGGTGCCCGTTGCTCGTGGTTAGGAGCAACATTGAGGGCCCGTAGAACGAATTCTTGAAAATCCTGGAACTCCGCCCTTGTGACCGGTGCCCCTCCAGCTTGGCGGTCCCTAGGTGTGGCTCGGCTTACTGGAGTATGACTTCTCTACCGATGACGATGAGGGGACTCTCTTTGCCTCCTTGCGGGAGGGGATCTTCTGGTCCTCGATCTACGAGGGGTCTGGACTCCCCTGGGTGCTCAGGTTGATGGACTCCCCTAAGGGTTCGCCATCCATTCATGCGAGTTCGGAGGTCGACCCCCTTTTGGCGGTTGACAATCACTTGACGGAGATCCTGCTCGGGAGGGCTTTGAGAAGCCATAGAGTCCACTGAGGGATTGTGGACCGCGACATGGTCATGAAGAGGATATTGCTTTGGACGACTCCGACGAGAGCCCTTTGGGCAGCTCCACGAGACCCTGAAGGGGCCTGTTGAGGAGGAGGTTGTTGAGGAAGAACATCTTGAACTAGAGGAGGAGGTTGTTGACGACCCTGCCCATATTCAGTCTGTGAAAACCTATTTTGTAGAATCAGTTAGCTATGACTGATCTTGGCCTGCTGCGGTATTTTCTTAGGATTGAAGTTACCTCTAGTGACCATGATTATCTTCTTTCTCAATGAACATATACCATAAATCTTTTGGTTTGTGCAAATATCTCTAATACTTGTACTGAAACAACTCCTATGGAACTCAACTTTAAGCTTCAGACAATATATGAGATTCCTCTTCCTGATCTTACTCGATCATGACATCTTGTGGGTAGTCTGATTATCTTACCATTACCCGCCTAGATATTTCTCATACGGTTCATGTTCTGAGCCAATTTGTGTCTGCTCCTACGTTGTGCATTATGACCATCTGCTTCGGGTGCTTCGCTATCTTTGTAGAGCGATCACTCGATCCTTATTCTTTTCCAAGTCTTCTCCACTAGCACTGAAGACCTTTACTAATGCCACATAGGCTAGTAATCTTGATGATAGGTGACCCATCATTGGCTATTGTGTCTTTCTTGAACTTCTTTCATTTCTTGGAAGTCTAAGAAGCAGACTACAGTCTCTCATTCTAGTTTGGAGGCTGAACTTAGTGCTCTTGCCACAACCATAGCAGAAGTAGAATGGTTACGATGGTTACAAGAGAATTTTGGTATTGTTTCGAAGCCCACTCCCGTATTTTATGACAACACTAATACCATCAGAATTGCCTTTGATCCGGTCAAGTATGAGCTCACTAAACATATTGATGTTGATGCTTTATTCACTCGGGAACGCATATGTGCCTTCCGTAGCTCAATGTGCGGATTTTTTCACGAAATCTCTGACGAAGACCCAACATCAGGCGTTGCTTTCCAATCTTGTTGATCCACCAATTTTGGCCGATTATGAGAAATTTTGAAATTTACCTTCTTAACTAACTTTAACGGGTTATAGTCCACCATTTTAAAACCGATTTTTTGGAATGTTTGAATTTTTCATTTTAGCTAACTTTTGGGGGTTATACCCCACCATTTTTGGTCAGTTTCGAAAAATTAAGAATTTTTTCATTTTAGCTAACTTCTATAGTTTTAGACATCCATTTTGGCAGAATTCGAGAAATTGTAAATTTCACGTCTTAAGCAATGTATGCATGTTATCATTTTGACTGATTTCAAGAAATTCCGAATTACACTATCTTAGCCAACTTATATATAATGACCCCACCATTTTTTTTGCCAATTTTTAGAAAATTTTGCATGCTACTTTTAAGCTATTTTGGGGGTTATAGTCCATTGTTTTTGGCAGATTTTCAAAAATTCTGAATTTAAATTTTTTACCCGAATTTTGCATGGTATTATCTTTTTGAATTTGAAAAATTCTAAATTTTAACTTTTAAAGTTAAATTTTGTGAATTATAGTCCAATGTTTCTCACTAATTTCAGGAAATTCTGAATTTCACATCTTTAGCAAACTTTTTAACGTCATAGTCCAACATTTTTTGACAATTTTGAGAAACTCTAGATTTCTCCTAGTTAGTTAACACATGGGTTGGTGCAACTTTTTAGCCAGTTTCCAAATTTATGGACATTGCCTTTTTGGCCATTTTTTTACCGGTTATAGTTCCTTTTTTTTTAAATTTATATTTTATTACTTTGAAACATGATAGTTTTCAATATTATATATATCTTTTGGGGTATAGCCCAACATTTTTGGTCGATTTCTAGAAGTTTGGATTTTCGCTATTATAGCTAGCTTGTGGGTCATTGTTCATCCTTTTTATCGATTTCGAGAAATTTTGAGTTTTACTATTTTACTCAACTTTTTGGGTACAACCCACTAATTTTGTAAATTTTGTAAATTGTCAAATTTCACCATTTTTAGTTGACTTTATCCAATTTTGAGAAAAAATTCTAAATTTTGTCTATTTAGTTAACTTATGTGGGTCCATCATTCTCGTCCGATTTCACAAAATTATTGATTACACTCTTTTAGCCAATTTTTGTCGGTTATATTTTACATTCTTTGGCATATTTTGAGAAATTATAAATTTCTCTATTCTGGTTAAATTTTGCGGGCTATACTTCATTCTTTTTGCCTAAATCAATACATTCAGATTTTCAAATGCCATAGCTTATTTTTTAGCTATATTCACTGTTTTTTGCGGACCATTTTGAGAAATTTTGGAATTCTTTGTTTTGGTCATCTTCAATTTCTTGCCAATTTGAAAAAAAAAAATTGAGTTCCCTGGTTTTAGCTAAAAAAAATTATCTGTTCATTCATGCTGTCAAGATTGCAACTGATTATTGTATTTGCACAATATCCTAGGTTACATACATGCCCTTTTGAACCTAGCTTTAGATGTCTGCATATTTAACTAGATGAGAAGGATAACAGAGTATGAAACTTTTCAAGCTTTGAGTTTACTGACAGTATCTTATATGAAGTATATTCCCGTTTCCATATTGGTTTATATGTCAGCAATTATAACAACAAAGGGAAGACCACATCTTCTTCTGTACGTTAAAAATATCTTTCTAGGAAATTTCTTTAAGTTACATAAGAAATGCCTCCTAATTGTAAATACATGGTCAATAATATGCATTCTTTGATGAAGCCAACGAGGAAAAACCGCAGTCTCCAATTTCAACTTACTTTCAAGCTTAGTTATGTTCACCAGAGTGCAAATATACAACTTCGAAAACCAAGGGCCCATCCCAACCCAAGCCTATATAAATACATGTTCAATAATATGCACATTTCTGTGACACTCCCAACCTTCATTCTTAAACTAACTATTAATAACCATGGCCTTGAATCTTCTCATCTCCGCCCTGTTCTTCCTTCTTACAGCTTCTCCTATAGCCAATGCCGGTGATCCTGACATCCTTTCAGACTTCATCCTCCCACCGAACACCACCACCGTCGATGGTAACTTCTTCACATTCACACGGATGCGTCTACCGTTCAATTCCGACCAACTACCAAAGAACTTCATGGTTGCTAAAGCAGCCCTGGCTGAATTCCCAGCTTTTAATGGGCAGAGTGTGTCCCTGGCTGAATTCCCAGCTCTTAATGGGCAGAGTGTGTCTTATGCTGTATTAACGTTCCCTGCTGGCACTGTAAATCCTCCTCACACTCACCCTCGTGCTTCTGAACTCCTTTTCCTCATCGGTGGAAACCTCACGGTTGGATTTATCGACACTACCAATAAGCTGTACACTCAATCACTTCAATCAGGAGATATGTTTGTATTCCCAAAAGGGCTTGTTCACTTTCAGTTTAATAGTGGGAATGACACTGCTGTTGCATTATCGGCCTTTGGAAGTGCTAGTGCTGGTCTTGTTTCGGTTCCAGCTGCTGTATTCAGTAGTGGCATTGATGATGGAATTCTCGCCAAGTCATTCAAGACTGATGCTGCCACAGTTCAGATGATCAAGGCTGGCCTTGCACCCAAGGCTTGAATGGCGAAGCTGTTGATAATCAATAAAAGTCCTTCCATCGGTCGCTTTTATCTTTGGGAGGGGATATTTTATGTTGCTTATGTTTCTTATTGTTTTCTTTTTAGCTGTTATGCATGAAGATTCTTGCATGATTGTAACTGTAACAAGGAAAAGATGCATGAAGAAAATAAGTTAAGAAGTTCACGCTTATAACTGGAACACTTCTGAGAGAGATTGAAATTCAGATTTGGAGAAAATCATATTTTCTTATTATTAATTTTTCTACTGTAGTACTGTGTATGTATTTATATATATACATTACATTTTTGGAGAAGTGGCACAATTGATTGATGAGAAAATTAAGGAGATGAGAGATTTGTGAGAATCTCTTCACTATAAATTAGCAAACATAATATACATCTCATACCATACCAACTATATTTTAACACTCCTCCTCAAGCTAGCGCATAGATATTGAATATGTCCAACTTGTCCATAAATTTCAAGAAGAGCTGATTCGAAACTGACTTGATAATAATATCTGCGAGTTGGTCTTCTTACTTCACCTTAAACAACTCAATAATTTTTTCATTTAATTTCTCCTTGATGAAGAATCTATCAACCTCTACATGCTTCATCCTATCTTGTTCAACTGAATTAGCTGCAATATCACACGTCACTTGATTGTCACAATACACCTTAATAGGCTTATTTGGACCACAACATAAATCATGTAACAAAAGTTTAAGTCATAAAATTTCAGTTATATTCAGTGCGACTCCGCGATACTCAGCCTTTGCACTAGAGCATGCAACAACATTTTACTTCTCCATGTAACCAAATTTTCTCCAACAAAGGTAAAGTATCATGTAGTGGAGCGCACCTATTATCAACAGATCCTGCCCAATCGGCATCAGTATATACCGCAACCTTCAAGTGACCATGTTTCGCAAACAAGACCCCTTTTCCTGAAACAAATTAACTTTATATATCTCAGAATTCTCATCACTGTATTCATATTTTGTTCAGGAGCTGCATGCATAAACAGACTCACCACACTTAAGATATGAAAAATCCGGCCGCGTATGTACAAGATACATTAGTTGTCCTACCAATCTCTGATATCTTTCCTTATCACACGGCACCTAATGAGGATCATTCCACAGTTTTAGCCCTTCTTCTAAATGTGTGTCAATAGGCTGAAAAGCAGACATTCACGTTTTCTTCAACAAATCTTTTGATGATGCAAAAAATTTCAGAATCTCTCAAAATCGTCCAAAATTGGTAGGCTGTGTAACCTACGAAATCGGGCCAAAATGTTCAAAATTTAAAATATCTCGAAATTTTCTAGAATTAGTGGATACTAACTCACAACATCAGACAAAAATGCTGAAATTTTAAAATTCTTCGAAATCATCCTTGGGTAAGAATTCGATACAAAATTCTTATGTGAATTCTTATAAGCTTATATATACAAGCTTATAAAATTGGGTTCAAAGAGCTCTCTATTGTGGGGCCATCTTATGAATGATCTGCATCTTGTTCTACATTCCAAACATAGAGTAATCATATGAGATCAAGTCATTTGAACTTTAGTTTCTCTTACAATAAAGATATTTTAGCCATACTGTTCCTTGACGTTTTAGTTGCAATAGAAAACTGATTTTAAAAAACTTGATTTCGCATTCTTAAACTAGTTTAGGCATTTCTAACTGTACTAACGGTTCAGATCGGTCATAGGATGTCTCCATTATCCGGAGCTCAGATCCCTCTTGAAGATCCCATATATATATATATATATATATATATATATATATATATATATATATATATATATATATATATATATATCTCTTTCGTTGTCCACTAGCCTCCGTGTGCACTTGATCTTCGAGCATTCGTATCGACGATCCGAACACTTCACATTGTTCTACACATCTGAATTAGTCTAAATATGTAAAATCAAGTCATTTGAAATTCATTTGTCCATCCATTGAAGTATTACAAAATTGTATGGCTGAATATCATTTTTTTATAATGACATGATGGATGGACAATTGAATTTCAAATGACTTGGTTTTACTTATTTAGACTAATTTAGATGTGTATATCAATGTAGACGGTTCGGATCGTCGATACGAATGCCCGAAGGCTGAGTGCACACAGGGTGCACACGGAGGCTAGTGCACAGTATATATATAGTCCTTATATAGTCCATATATATATATATATATATATATATATATATATATATATATATATATATATATATATATACACACACACACACGGTTCGGATCATCGATACGAAGGCCGAATGCACACAGAGTGCACACCATTGTTAGTGCACAACGGAAGGAGACTCTCTCTCTCTCTCTCTCTCTCTATATATATATATATATATATATATATATATATATATATATATATATATATATATATATTAAGCTCAGGGAAAGCTGGGAAAGAACAACAAAGTAAACTAGTACATAAACATCAACATCCTACAATCCAAGGAGGATAAATAATAAATTAAGCAAGAAATCAAGCACGAAGCAAACACAATAAGGGAAGTACAAGGTCCCCCAACAACCCTGGGTTGTAACCACTAACCGATGTTGGGTCCAAACTCAATCTCCTTATCATCAATTGCTGCTGCTGTGGGAATGGCCCATGGATGTGGTCTCTTGCTCCTGCGGCTGCAGTCTCTTCCTAAAGAAAATCAGGTGCATGATGTGAGTAAAGTTTCCATGAATAGAATTACTAGAACCATGAAAGTAAAAATTATTCTTATCTATCCAGAGAACCCAAGTGGTTCCCGCCACTGCAATGTACCATCACTATCCTTTAAGGTCCTACTGTCCTCCTCTTCGGCTTAACTACCCATCCGTGGGTAATCCGGAGTTTGCTACTTTCTTATTGCTATTCACTCAAATTGAACATCAAAACATCAAAGAAGCATCACAGGTTCCTGTTTGGCAACAAGCTATGACAGATGAGTTGGATGCTTTAATCAGAACATGCACCTAGGAATTTATTCCATCTCCTTCAGGAGTACAACCGATTACATGCAAGTAGGTATATAAGATCAAAAGTCGGTTTGATGGCCCTATTGATCGCTACAAGGCGCGTCTTGTTAGACGAGAATTTCAACAAGAATATGAGATTGATTATCAGGAGACTTTTGATCTTGTTGCACACATTACCACTGATATGACTTTTGTTGTAGTTGTGGCAGCTTGTAACTGACCACTGTGGCAGTTGGATGTGAAAAATGCCTTCTTGCATGGTGAGCTTCGTGAAGAAGTTTATATGCTTCCTCCACCTGATTTACATCATCCCCCAAATAATGTATGTCGTCTTCGACGTGCACTGTATGGTCTCAAACAGGCTTCACGAGCTTGGTTTGAGCATTTTAGTTCCGTAGTTTGCTTTGCTGGTTTTCCTCAGAGTGCCCATGATCCGATTATGTTCAATCACTCCTCTGAAAAGGTTGCACAATTTTGTTTCTATATGTTGATGATATGATTCTCATTGGTGACGACCCTGCCCATATTCAGACTCTGAAAACCTATTTTGTAGAATAATTTTGCTATTGCTACGGTATTTTCTTGGGATTGAAGTTCCCTCTAGTGACTACGATTATCTTCTTTCTCATTGAACATATACCACAAATCTTCTCGTTTGTGAAAATATCTCTAATACTCGTACTGAAACAACTCCTATAGAACTCAACTTGAAACTTCAGACAACATATGAGATTCCTCTTCCTAATCTTACTCGATACTGACATCTTGTGGGTATTCTTATCTATCCTACCATTACCCACCCAGATATTTCTCATACGGTTCATGTTCTGAGCCAATTTGTGTCTGCTCCTATGTTGTGCATTATGATCATCTGCTTCGGGTGCTTCACTATCTTCGTAGAACGATCACTCGATCCCTATTCTTCTCCAAGTCTTCTCCACTAGCACTGAAGGCCTTTACTGATGTCACCTAGGCTAGTAATCTTGATCATAGGCGACCCATCAATGTGCTAAGAAATTATGAATTACACTATTTTAGCCAACATATATATAATAACCCCACCATTTTTTGCCAATTTTAAGAAAATTTTTGAATGCTACTTTTAAGCTATTTTTGGGGTTATAGTCCATTGTTTTTGTCAGATTTTCAAAAATTCTGAATTCCATTTTTTTTCTCGAATTTTGCATGTTATTATCTTTTTTGATTTTGAGAAATTGTAAATTTTAACTTTTTAAGCTAGATTTTGTAAATTATAGTCCAACGTTTCTCGTTGATTTCAGGAAATTCTGAATTTCACATCTTTAGCAAACTTTTCTAAGTCATAGTCCAACATTTTTTTGCAATTTTGAGAAACTCTGGATTTCTCCGATTTCGTTAACACACATGGGTTGTAGTTAGGGCAACAAACGAATCGAGCTATTCGGCTCGATCTCGATCAAAGCTCGGCTCGAGCTCAAAACTGAGCTCGTTTCCTTAATGAGCCGAGCTCGAGCTTGGGTTTTTTTTTTTTTTTTTTTAGGCTAAGCTCGCGAGCTATTCGGCTCGAATATGGTCAAAGCTTGGCTCGAACCTAGCTCAAGCTCAAAACTGAGCTCGTTTCCTTAACGAGCCGAGCTCGAGCCTGAAGGTCTAAAGGTATTCGGCTTGGCTCGGCTCGATTGCAGCCCTAGTTATAGTGCAACTTTTTAGCCAATTTCTCAAATTTATGGACTTAATTTTTTTTAAAAGACACTTTTCGAAAATATTTGCAGAAAGAGAATAATTGCCAAAGTATTTGTGCTCATGGACTCAACAACTAAACTCGCCATTCCCAATGGCGAGTTTAGTTGTTTCATCATCGTCATTGGGAAACAGCGTGTTTAGTGCTAATTTTTAGTTCAAAATTTTGAAAGAAGACTCGCTGTTCCCAACGGCGAGGACATTTATACTAACGAGGAACAAAAGTTTAGTTCAAAATTTTCAAAGAAGACTCGCAGTTCCCAATGGCGAGGATGTAGGAAATTTTACAGAGAGTGAAACATTATGTTGGACTTAGTGAATTTTCGAAAAAAAACTCCATAGAATTTAAAAAAAAAATTTAAACTCGCTATTCCCAACCGTGAGTCTAATGTAAATGTCCTCACCGTTGCGAATAGCGAGTCTTCTTTGAAAATTTTGAACTAAACTCGATGTTCCCACCAGCGAGTCTAGTATAAATGTCCTCGCCTTTGGGAACAGCGAGTCTTCTTTGAACATTCACTACAAGATTTTTAGTATACCCTGGCGAATCTACCCGGCGTTTTAGTAGTTGCACCGGGGAATCGAAGGACTAGGAATGAATATGAAAATTTTGGTAATCTACTCCGGTGTTTGTAACAAACTCCGGTCTAGGGTATGTATACTTCATCGTTCATTAGTTAAAATTCCCCCAATCCGAACCCTATTTCACTCCCCAAATTTTTTACTCAATTTCCTTTTTCCCGCTCTCTCTCTCTTGCGATCTCTCGGCACTCATCGACGTCGGTTCATGGCCGTCGTCGCTGTGCCCACGTCGACGTCCACGCACTCTCTATCCTGCTCACTCATTTCTCTCTCATCGCAAGTACTCTCTCTCTCTCCCTCTCTCTACTTCTTGATTTTGATTTGGAATCTATGCTCAAGAACTCATGCGATCTCGAATCTCGTCTCTATTTTTGCTTCACTGTGTTACTCTGTGGTTGGATCTAGGTTTCAATGTGTTGCTTTGTGATTGGATCTAGCTAGGTTTTAATTTCACTGACTTGTTGTTCTTGAGATTTTGAGGGATTTCATCTCTGTTTATTTTTGTGGGTGGTAATGGTTTTTGTAAGGACTAATTTAGGGGAGATTTGAAACTCAATTTGCAAAAAAATGTGGCAATATACTCAGATTTGGACTTCTACCCTTTTTATTAAGTAAAAGCAATAGAATGTACCCATTTATGGTTAATTGATGATTGCAATTTTTATGCATTGTTAATGTTAGTGATGCATGGGAATGACAAGATGAAGTGCTGAGAGAGATTCTAGGATTGGTATTGTAATACCCCGTATTTCTGAAATATATATAATAAATGAATTTGAGACTTTGTCATATAGAATATGTCTATGGGAAGGATTTATAAAGGATTTAATATGGTTGATTTGAAATATATGGATTAGTTGAATCCGGATTGTATGAAGAGTGGGGGCCCACCGATTTGAGAATGAACAGCACACATGTGCTGGTTGTTTGAGTTTGTGCTTCTCTCACGGTGACGTGGAGAAAGGATTGAAGGTGGGGCCCGCCATGTTTAAGTACATTTCGGATTGGCTTTGAGAAAGGGGATTTGTTAAGGGATTTAATCCCATATCGATTATTTCAAAGAATATAATATAGTATAAATAGTATTGCCAAGGATCAAGAGTCACCAATTCGGTTAACCACCTTTTGAGAGGCAGCCTGTGGTGGGCAGTTGTACTACATAGTATCTAAATTGTCTTATAAATTGTATAAATTGTCCGAGCTCAGGGCAGGGGCGTTACAGGTATATGTGTTTACTTATTTGTTAATAAATGTAATGTAGTTGGTTTATAGATTTCTCAGAGAGTCTGTGAGACACTGTAAACGTTAATGATAACAATTTGATGTGTATTCTAGATGAGCAAACCCCAATTATCAAGGAATGTGCACACGCTTAGATATGGTTGTCAGCCTAAATGACTGAATAGCTTTATGGAATAGAGTATATGACCGTTGTTTTTAAATGAGGCATCTGAAGTTTATGTATTAATATTCTTAAAAAGTCATGACCTTACTACTTAAGAAGAAATTCGGCAAGATATTGGGCGTCGCCCTCTCATTTAGTTTGTCATCGTGGATTAATTCTATCACTAGTCATTGTCTTGCTCATCTATTTGGGACTCCGGCTTTGATCTTCATATTCAAGTTTAGATTGAAGAAAGGGGTCTTTAGTTTGGGTTCTTTGTAGTATGTGCTTCATTTTTTCACTGTTCAATACTTGAAGCTTATCATGATTACAACAAAAATTAGGACCATGCAGGTTCATTTTTTTCATTCTTCAGTTTGAGTTTGCTTTCTTATCTGCAATCGAAACAAGTTTGCAGTTTGACAACTTTTTAAGAAAATTAACTGATGCTAGTTATATTGTGTTTTGATGAAGTATATATGATCCAATAGTTAATGAAATGAACTCTCAAATTCTCTCACTGCGTAGTGTGTGCTTGTTTGAAGTTTGGTTGAATGCAAACATGCAAGGGGTTTATAGCCTTCAGAATAAACTGGAATTATTATGCATTTGGAGATGGGTCAGTTGCTTTTTTGTCTGAATTTGGAGATGAGATGGATCATGTATCTGAAGTTGCACACTATGATTTTTTGAGGAGCGACTAGTGATGGAAATTTTTTATCTAAACTTTATATATAATTATATCATGATGTCTACATGAGTATCAGTTTCTAACGTAATGTTCATGCTTGTTGCTTGGGTTTGAAAATGAGATTGTTCTTTGCCGTATGGTTTTAAGTGATGATGAGATGGATTATGTAACTGAAGTTGCATACTATGATTTACAGAGGAGTGACTAGTGATGAAATAATCCTGTTTGAACTTATGTTGTGGTTTCAATTGACAGTTATCTCATGAGTATTATAAAAGTATAAGTTTCATTTCAGTTAGCAGCAATTTTGCCTGAATTTGACAGTGAAAGTATTCTTTTTCACTCTTTGTAATTCAATAATTTGAACTCCATATTCTGGTTTTGATTGTAACAGTGCTGCATGTTTTTTTTTTTTTAAATTTATATACCTACACCGGCGTTTTTACAAACGCCGGGGTAGAATGATTATAAGGGGAGAAGAGGGCAGTCTTGAATACGCCCTACACCAGCATTTTTTCGACCGCCAGTGTATCTTACGGAAATACCGGCGTTCGTAAAAAATGCCGGTGTAGACCCCCCTTTCTACGATGCCTTCGTCGACGGCATTAGCACTGGCAATTTTAAAAACGCCGGTGAATATCAGAAAAAACGCCAGAAATCCCTTGTGTGTTGTAGTGATTTTGAACTAAAAATTAGCACTAAACACGTTGTTTCCCAATGGCGATGATGAAACAACTAAACTCGCCGTTGGGAACATCGTGTTTAGTTGTTGATTCCATGAGCGCAAATACTTTGGCAACTGTCCTCTTTCTGCAAATATTTTCGAAAAGTATCTTATAAAAAAAATTAATTCCTTCGCATTTTTGGCCAACTTTTACCAATTATAGTTCCTTTTTTTCCCGATGTAATTTGAAACATGATAATTTTCAATATTTTATATAGCTTTTGGGCAATAGCACACTGTTTTGGTCGATTTCTAGAAGTTTGGATTTTCGCTATTTTGGCTAGCTTGTGGGTCATTATTCACCTTTTTTATCGATTTCGAGAAATTTTGAGTTTTTCTATTTTGGTCAACTTTTTTTAGCCCACTAATTTTGTAAATTTTGGAAGATTTCGAAATTCTCCATTTTTAGTTGACTTTATCCAAATTTGATAAAAATTTCTAAATTTTGTCTACTTAGTCAACTTCTGTGGGTTATTAGATCATCATTCGATTTCAGAAAATTATGGATGACTCTTTTAACCAATTTTTGTAGGTTATATTTTACACTCTTTGGCATATTTTGAGAAATTATGAATTTCACTATTCTGGTTAAATTTTATGGGCTATACTCCATTCTTTTTGCCTAATTCAATACTTTCAGATTTTCAAATGTTTTGGCTTATTTTTTAGATATATTCACTGTTTTTTGCCGACCTTTTTGAGAAATTTTGGAATCCATTGTTTTGGTCATCTTCAATTTCTTGCCAATTTGAAAAAAAACTGAGTTCCCTGGTTTTAGCTATAAAAAAATTGGCTATTCATTCATGCTGTCAAGATTTCAACTGATTATTGTATTTGCACAATATCCTAGGCTACATACATGCCCTTTTGAACCTAGCTTTAGATGTCTGCATATTTAACTAGATGAGAAGGATAACAGAGTATGAAACTTTTCAAGCTTTGAGTTTACTGACAGTATCTTCTATGAAGTATATTCCCGTTTCCATATTGGTTTATATGTCAGCAGTTATAACAACAAAGGGAAGACCACATCTTCTTCTATACATTAAAAATATCTTTCTAGGAAATTTCTTTAAGTTACATAAGAAATGCCTCCTAATTGTAAATACATGGTCAATAATATGCATTCTTTGATGAAGCCAACGAGGAAAAACCGCAGTCTCCAATTTCAACTTACTTTCAAGCTTAGTTATGTTCACCAGAGTGCAAATATACAACTTCGAAAACCAAGGGCCCATCCCAACCCAAGCCTATATAAATACATGTTCAATAATATGCACATTTCTGTGACACTCCCAACCTTCATTCTTAAGCTAACTATTAATAACCATGGCCTTGAATCTTCTCATCTCCGCCCTGTTCTTCCTTCTTACAGCTTCTCCTATAGCCAATGCCGGTGATCCTGACATCCTTTCAGACTTCATCCTCCCACCGAACACCACCACCGTCGATGGTAACTTCTTCACATTCACAGGGATGCGTCTACCGTTCCATTCCGACCAACTACCAAAGAACTTCACGGTTGCTAAAGCAGCCCTGGCTGAATTCCCAGCTCTTAATGGGCAGAGTGTGTCTTATGCTGTATTAACGTTCGCTGCTGGCGCTGTAAATCCTCCTCACACTCACCCTCGTGCTTCTGAACTCCTTTTCCTCATCGGTGGAAACCTCACGGTTGGATTTATCGACACTACCAATAAGCTGTACACTCAATCACTTCTATCAGGAGACATGTTTGTATTCCCAAAAGGGCTTGTTCACTTTCAGTTTAATAGTGGGAATGACACTGCTGTTGCATTGTCGGCCTTTGGAAGTGCTAGTGCTGGTCTTGTTTCGGTTCCAGCTGCTGTATTCAGTAGTGGCATTGATGATGGAATTCTCGCCAAGTCATTCAAGACTGATGCTGCCACAGTTCAGATGATCAAGGCTGGCCTTGCACCCAAGGCTTGAATGGCGAAGCTGTTGATAATCAATAAAAGTCCTTCCATCGGTCACATTTATCTTTGGGAGGGGATATTTTATGTTTCTTATTTTATTATTGTTTTCTTTTTTGCTTTTATGCGTGAAGATTCTTGCATGATTATTACTGTAACAAGGAAAACATGCATGAAGAAAATAAGTTGAGAAGTTCACGCTTATAACTATTCATATTTGGAGAAAATCATATTTTCTTATTATTAATTTTTCTACTGTAGTAATGTGTATGTATTTATATATATAGATTACATTTTTGGAGAAGTGGCACAATTGATTGATGAGAAAATTAAGGAGATGAGAGATTTGTGGGAATCTCTTCACTATAAATTAGCAAACATAATATACATCTCATACCATACCAACTATATTTTAACACTCCCCCTCAAGCTGGCGCATAGATATTGAATATGTCCAACTTGTCCATAAATTTCAAGAAGAGCTGATTCGAAACTGACTTGATAATAATATCTACGAGTTGGTCTTCTTACTTCACCTTAAACAACTCAATAATTTTTTCATTTAATTTCTCCTTGGTGAAAAATGTCACGCCCCGCTTTCCAAAAGGGAATACGGAATACGGATACACGACACAAGTCCAGCGAATGGCTTTCACCATTCATAAGCTGTAAAGATCTTTAAAACATGTACAAGGATAAACAAGAGATATTGTCACGCCCCACTTCGCAAAAATACGGAATGCAAGCACGTGACATGGCCCAGCGAATGACTTGTGTCATTCATAGACTGTCATTGATTCAACTCAATAATATAAAACAGGAAGTAAAACAACCACGCATGCAATAAAAGAAGAAATCACATAAATAATAATACTTGAAATTTAAGCATAAAATAACTGACATGAAATAAATCCAACATCTGAAATCGACAATAACATTATTCGGGTCAAAAGCTCACAAATACAACAATGTTCAATTATTAAAGTTCAAAAAAAAAAAAAACAAAACAAAAAGAAACAATAATTATTCAATACCGCAGTAACACAAGTCTTTCACCATTGTTGTTTTCCTAGTCCATCATGCAAATCTCCTTGATTACCTGTAAGCTGTTCATCTAAAAGAGAGGAAAAATGTGTCCTTAGAGCAAGTCGTGGACAGTAAATAGAAAAACAGAGAAACAATTGACATTTACGGTGTAACAATGAATTCAATAGCAATAGAGTCGATGGCAATGAACAATGGCAAAATGGTAACAATGCAATGTGCAATAACGATGATCAATAACAATAGCAATAACGATAACAATGTCCAATGATGATGGCAATATGCAATGACGATGTGATAAAGATCTTAAGTCTATTATTCATTTTAATCCTAATTAATGTAGCACTTCATGCGTCCATCCTTTTACCACATGGTTGCTACATACAATCAAGTTACATTTAGCCTTAAGGTGGATTTTATAGGGCCGTGTACTCAGGCATCATTATATCATGTCTTGTAATCAGGTAATGGGTTCTAGAGGTGGCCCCCGTAAATTCTAGAGGTGGCCCCTGTCATCCCCTGACGTGGCACTTAGTTCTATTTAACTTGTAAACAGAAAAACCGATAAACACATTCATGAATCATATAATCATTTAATGGGTTCTAAAGGTGGCCCCCGTAAGTTCTAAAGGTGGCCCCCGTCAACCCATGATGTAACGCCCCTGCCCCTAGCTCAGACAATTTATACAATTTAGAAGATAAATTATTTATAGTATAGTACAACTGCCCACTACAGGCTGACTCTCAAAAGGTGGTTAATCGGAATGGGTGACTCTTGATCATAGGGTATTATATTTTAATATTATTTTATTCTTTTACAATACTGATGTGGGACAAATCTCACAGACTTTCTTCAAACAGCCAAGCCAAGCACTCACACACTCGGGTGGCCCCTACTTCAAACCTCCACGTTAGCAGGAAATGAGGCAAGCAGCACTTGCTGTTTCCTTTATTTCCTCCACGTGTGGGGCCCCCCACCTCCATTCACTTACACACCCTTCCCCCCTCCTCTTCAGAAATTAGTGTCCTCGCTGAGCACGGGCATACACAATCTAGTGCAGGATCTCCTTTCTAGTCGATGTGGAGTTTCCTTTATTTCCTCCACGTGTGGGGCCCCCCACCTCCATTCACTTACACACCCTTCCCCCCTCCTCTTCAAAAATTAGTGTCCTCGCTGAGCACGGGCATACACAATCTAGTGCAGGATCTCCTTTCTAGCCGATGTGGAGTGGAGTATCCTGATTCTGTTAGTTGCACCGTACCCTGATTCTGCGGGCGATCCACTATTTCAGGCCGCCACCTCGCTCCCTCTCAGGCATACCCGACGTACATCTGCTAGCTCCATCTCAGGCATACATCTCGCCCACTCTTACCCACACTCGGTGTCGAAAGTCGGCTCTGATACCATTTGTAACGCCCCTGCCCCTAGCTCAGACAATTTATACAATTTAGAAGACAAATTATTTATAGTATAGTACAACTGTCCACCACAGGCTGCCTCTCAAAAGGTGGTTAACCGGATTGGGTGACTCTTGATCATAGGCTATTATATTTTAACAATATTTTATTCTTTTGCAATACCGATGTGGGACAAATCTCACACACTCTCTTCAAAGAATGCACAGCCAAGCCATGCACTCACACACTCGGGTGGCCCCCACTTCAAACCTCCACGTCAGCAGGAAATGAGGCAAGCAGCACTTGCTGTTTCCTTTATTTCCTTCACGTGTGGGGCCCCCCACCTCCATTCACATTTCCAATTAATTACACACCATGCATATTACCAACAACAGCCAACTAATTTTTATCAACTTATATATATATATATATATATATATATATATATATATATATATATATATATATATATATATATACACTTTTGAAAACTACGGGGTGTTACACATGACGTTGCACTTAGTTCTACGTAGTACTTAGTTTCATTTAACTTTAAAAATATGGAAAACACGGGCCCCCTTCCGAGTACACCTACCTATTTTGTCCAATACTATGGTCAAACCTTAACCCCGACTTGATTAACATTCTTTATTTAATTAACAGACGATAATGCGATTAATAAGGGACACTAGAAAGATGACAACACAATCCTAAGATCATGCAATGTACACTATAAAATTAAATACACCAAATTCAACATTATAGATTCAATTATATATTATTAAACATAGAAACCCAGTTCTGGACAGCAGTAGGTTGCTGTACCAAAATCAGAATTTCCGTTGCTACAGGATAGCAAATGTGGATCCGTCAGAAGTTCTAGAAACTAGACTCCTGCCCGGTTCCAATGTATATAAACAAGATACATAAAAGTTGTAGCATCAAATGTCAAAACAGCAAACTACACATGATTTGTATTCAGCCAGAACTTGTAAAATAGTGTTTATACATATGAAACAGGTCTAAAACTTCATTAATTAATTCCAGAAAAATTAGGGAATGTTCTCTAGTGTATCTAGTATCAGCATACAAAATTTCAAGTCATTATCTTACAGGTAGCATGGTTAGATTAATTGTAAATCAGAGTGATGCAGCAGTTTTTAGAATTTGGAATTATACGACACAGTAGCAGTAAAACTGCGATAACTCACAAACCAAAACTCAGAATTCAATTCCGTCAAAAGGTTAGTAAACTAGACATCTGGGGCTACATTTTATATTCAGCAAGTTATTGATTTTAAAGACATTATCTAGGTCGAAACAGCATGGTAATGTTCAGGTTGGCGATAATTTTCAGGATCTCAATATATTTTTCATGCATAAAATGATTAGAATGTTATGAACGATGAGTTAGGCATTAAAAACATAAATCATAGCAAGTTACATCTATGTGAGTATGGTATTAAGATGTATAATGTCCGTAATCTTACTAATCACAATTGACCAGCACACCAACGTCAATCATATAAACAATCAATACAAGTATACCATCTATAATTGTTGTGTGATGTCATGACATAAAATACAATAATAATTCCTATTCCTATATTCAATAATTAACTACATGAATGCATGCAAGAATCTCTATACATTGGAGGCAAAAGACGGCACAAAGTCAAGACTACTACCTGGATTCGTTCGTGTAAATCCGTAGTATCCCAACGATAGATAACAATAACAATATACGATAATAACAATCTACTTACGGGATTCAATAATAATATCGAATATTATACAATAACTATTCGAGGGGAAATGACTTGCCTTTAGATGATGATTAGACCCGATATAATGAGAATAACGGGATTAGGATCTCGGACGACAACCCACGATCACACGTGCGAGCCGCGTGCAAAACGGCAACACAGCAAAACGGCAAAACATCAAGACAGCAACACAGCGGATCGAATAGTACTCTACAGCGGATCCGAACCGCACACACAAACAGCAAACAACAAACAGCAAGAGCGGATCCCCCTCTTCCAAACACCAAACAGCCACACTACCCACTGCCTCTTGTCCTTCCTCACTTTGACAGAGAGAGAAAGAGCGTGGGAGTGAGGAGCGACTGCGAACACAGTGGCTGGCGACAACAGTGGCGACCACGACAAGGGCGACAACGACGATGGAGGCGACTCTGCGGTTGGGAAGCGACGCAGCGACCAGGCTCGACGGCTCGAGCGACTCTGTTTTTGCTTCCGAAAATAGGGGAGCGAGGCTGCGGGCTTTCGGGCGCTCGACGACGAAGACGAGGGGCGAAGGGTCACTGGTGGTTGCGGGGGGTGAAGGATGCAGATGAGGGCGATAGGGAGGTGCGGCAATGGCGGCGAGGAAATGGTGCAGGCGAGGAAATGGTGCAGGCAAAAAAATGGGTCAGCGAAGGCGACAATGGATTAATGGCGATGGCGATGGAAACAGGAGTGACGACGGGGGAGATGGCTGCACGGGGATGACGAGGGGACGATGGGGAAGAAGACAGGAGGAGCGACGAGAGGCGGGATCGATTGGGTTTAGATGGAAACAGGGAGAGGGAGAGAGAGACGCGGGGGGGGGGGGGGGGGGGGGGGGTAGCACGAAAGTCGGGGTAGGGTTTGCACAGTATAGGTGGCTAGGTTATGGTTTATTAAAATAATAATGGTACAATAATAGCCACATGATGAGGAGGACTGTAGGCAGATTGTTAGGGATTCAATTTTAGGGGGTTACAGGATGTGGTGATGATTAGGAAAGATTTTTGGGGATTTGACTGTTAAGGGGATATAGGGTGGTTTTGGGTTCGTGGGCTTGAGGGTAGGATCCAATAGGAGGTGGTTTATGGGGTTTGGGCACAAAATGGGGCAAATAGAAAAACAAATTCTCAAACCAACAAGATAAGAGAGACTTCCATGAAATTAAACTTGAATTAGGAAAAGGAAAGTAAGATTCAAATAATCAAACTGAGATCAAGGACAAACATGAATAATACTAGAATTTGATATTATTCGATACAATAATGAAACAAAATGAAAAGTTCTAGAATCACAAAAGATTACAATGGGGATAAATGATAAAAGGGGAAAAATGAAAACGGGAGTTACAGATATACAAAAGAAATAACCAATCACGCATGAATAAATGAATTAACATAACCAATAGGATTATTGAAAACAAGAATACTTAATCTTCAAATAACCAAGACTAGAACAAAATACAAATCTGTGACAAAATGCCCATTACAAGATAATCCATATAGCAATTATATTTATTAAAAAACAACAAGAAACAAATTGTAGCAAGAACTCCAGTCAACTAGAATGTTTGTTCACCTACTCCCTCGGGCAGCTGGTCACCAAAGTCTGCAAGTTTAACAAATTACAGGAAAAGAAAAGAGAAACAAAATGCCTGTTAATGCAAGTTACGGGCCGCTTGTAGTGCAGGCAACAAGTACATGTAAATAGATAGACAAGTATAGAGTAACAACAGAAGCAAGTATAGAGTAACAGCGGAAGCAAGTACAGAAGTAAGCATGGAAGGAATGTGATAGTAAATTAGGGCAACAAAATCAAATAGCATGGCAAGATGATCGGGTGCAAGTGGTATGTAGCAAGTGTCAAGTAGCATGCAAACAAGTAACAAGTGTCAAGTAGCATGTACAAGTAACAAGGATGAGCAAATGATCATGTTATTTCAAGTCTTGTATCCAGTCATATCTAGGTAGCACTTCATGCGTCCCAAATTTTACCACATGGTTGTTACATTCAAACAAGTTACGTTTAGATTTCGTAGTGAATCATGGAGGACAGTGTACTCCGGTACAAGTATCAAGTATCAAGTAATCACGTGTCAAGTATCAAGTATCAAGTGTCAAGTGTCAAATGTCAAGTGTCAAGTAATCACGTATCAAGTATCACGTAGGATCTATGGATCCCCTTCCGAGTATACATTTCTGTATTTTCCACTACTAGATCTTTCTTTTTAACCACGGCTTGGTTTCTTGTTATTATTATCAAAGCAAGCATGAACGTGCACAACAAGGCAAGAAAACATGGTAAGATAACAAGGGACAAGTTCAAGTTGGATAAAGGACACGAACAGGTGACAAAAAGACTCATCAAAGACTAGGACGACGAAACTTTCAGTTCTTGACAGCATGACACCACTGTACCAAATCTGAGATTTCCGTTGCCACAGACATGCAAATCTGGATCCGTTAGAAAATCTAGAAAATAAACTCTCGGCCGAATCCATCACATATATATAAGTCATATAATAACCACAAAAACAGGGCTGAAAACAAAATTATATACATAAATCACAAGGTTGTACTCATAAGCATGAAAATGGCATAAAAACTTACTTATTAAATCTAAGAAAAATCTGTGGTATTTCCTAGTATGTCTAGTATAAGCAACTAAGATTTCATAATATTCCAATTCAGATAGCATAGTCAAGTAAATTCGGAAAACAACAAGATACAGCAAGTTTGTGAATCTGAAACCTTAGACACAGCAGTACTAAAACAATGATGGATTACAAAGAATAACTCGAAATTCAAATTCGTCAAAAGTGTTGTAAAATAGATACAGTAGACTACATTTTATCTTCACAAAGTTTTAATCGACGGCAACTAGAATCAGGTTGAAAATATGGTTCTTTACTGAACAGCATGCAATTTGGGAAATATAGTAGTTTGTTTACAAGCATGGAATAGTTTATAAAAATCATTAATTAAATCCACAAAAATTAGGGGTTAATCCCAGTCAAGTCTAGTCATAATCAGAAGAATATTAGATCCAAATCTTACCTTTAACATCAGTTTAAAATTGAATAACTACACTAAAATCACATAAAACAGAATTTGGAATTTTCAACACATCTATAGCAAAACAACAATAACTCATACTTCACAAATCGAAACTGAGATCTGTCGAAAATTCTGGAAAATAGACAACAGGGTCTACGATTTATATTCACAAATTAATTTGATTTACTGACCTCAACAGGGTCTAAAATACTAAAACAAAACATGGCAGCAGCAAAAACAGAATTCTCTCCTTATGCATTAAATTAAATAGTTCATATGCAACAAATCCAAATTATAACAAAACACAAAACATGATATAATAGATGTCCAGAACAACATGGTATGGGTCTTAAACAAGTTTACTAAAAGATACTATAACTAACACATCAAGCATGCAACGAGTGTACAACATATCATGGAATTACGAACAACATACATACATGCTTCAAGAATTTAACTAGGTCTAAATTTATTTCATGTCGTGTGTGTAACAAATATGATGACGGATCGAAACAACGGATGGATCAATAATAGGGTCAAGATCAACAAGAGTTTTTCATGATAACGAATCTAGAAACAAAAGTGACACTAAAGACGGTATTTTGTATTTGTATATACATAAAAAATAATACAAGTTACTTTCCTTAGATAGTCGATGGATTTGACGAGAGAATGAGAATAACGGGAATAGATTCCGGCCAACGAACACAATACCAACAGATCATGAACGTGACGAGCAAGATGATCACGAACAACACGAACACAATAACACGAACCCAACACTCGAGATCCAACACGTGCACACAATGAGAGAGGGGGACAGCTAGGGGATGTGCACTGTGATGGGTGGACGATGACGGCAAGGAGGCACGACGATCGGAGGGGTAGGCCGAGGGGGCACGTCGCTGGGGCTGCTAGCACTGGCGCTGGCTGTTGCTGTTGTTGGCTTCAGAAGAGGAGAAGGGGAGAAGAGGGTGCTGGCGTGCGGTGCGCGGGAGGAGGGAGACACAGCGGGGGCACGACGACGGTGGTCGGCAGTCGAAGGGTGCAACGGCGACGGGGGGTAGCCGGCGGGATGCAGGGTAGGGGAAAGAGAGAGATAGTGAATTAGGGTTAGGGTTTAGGAGATAGCAATTAGGGATAGGAGTAACAAATTTTATTAGGGATTATAATGAGAAATTTTGGCAAGTAGGAATTTGGAAAATCAAGATAAGATGGGGGAGACGTGATCTGCTTGTTAGCAGAAAGAGAGCATGAAGAAATATCTGGGGAAGACTGGGTCAAAGAAGAGGGTATTGGGTAGCGATTTAGGATCCAGTAGGACGAGTAGAAGGGTTCAATTAGGATAGACTGGGTAGAAAACCAGATCCAATAAGGCAGAATCAAATAAATAAGCAATTAAGCCATGAAATGCAATAGATCAGAAACAATAAATCATCTAGAGACAGAATAATTGACAGATAAATGAATCATAAAAGGTCAAATCACAGCTAACAAACAATAGATGAATATAAAAAGGGAAAGAAGAACAAATACACGGTCCATGAAAGAGAAAGAGTACAAACAGATAGGATACACTGGAAGAAAAGAAATACATTACAAAATACAGAAAATGGGATACAGGAGTTACAAAGATTCTATCCACCTCTACATGCTTCATCCTATCTTGTTGAACCGAATTAGCTGCAATATCACAAGTCACTTGATTGTCACAATACACCTTAATAGGCTCATTTGGACCACAACATAAATTCTGTAACAAAAGTTTAAGCCATAAAACTTCAGTTATATTCAGTGTGACTCTGCGATACTCAGCCTCTGCACTAGAGCGTGCAAAAACATTTTACTTTTTGCTTCTCCATGAAACCAAATTTTCTCCAACAAAGGTAAAGTATCAAGAAGTGGAGCGCACCTATTATCAACAGATCCTGCCCAATCGGCATCGGTATATGCCTCAACCTTCAAGTGACCATGTTTCGCAAACAAGACCCCTTTTCCTAGAGAAAACTTTATATATCTCAGAATTCTCATCACCGTATTCCAATGTTGTTCATGAGGTGCATGCATAAACAGACTCACCACACTTAAGACATATGAAAAATCTGGTTGCGTAAGTGCAAGATACATCAGTCGTCCTACCAATCTCTGATATCTCTCGTTATCACACGACCCCTGATCAGGATCATTCCATAGTTTTAGCCCTTCTTCTAAATGTGTGTCAATAGGCTGACAAGTAGACATTCCCGTTTTCTTTAACAAATCAAGAAATACTTTCTTTGAGACAGAAATATACCCTTTCTAGAGCGAGAAATTTCAATACCAAGAAAATATCTCAAAGGACCCAGATCCTTCATTTCGAACTCTTGTGATTGGTTGCTCTTTAATGCCATTCTCTCCTCAGGATCATTTCCAATTACTATCATATCATCTACATATATAATTAGAGCAGTAATCTTACATTCTTTCTTTTTTAGGAACAGAGTATGATCTGAATCACTCTGACAATATCTGAATGTCCTCATTGAATTTGTAAATCTCCCAAACCACGCTCTTGGCGACTGCTTGAGACCATATTGTGCTTTCTTCAAACGACACACTTTATTACTG
>CM030367.1:187886992-187906992 GCA_017893485.1 Hemerocallis citrina | reverse complement strand
AGTGTAAAGCACAAATTCAAGTTCTTAGAAGTGATAATGACGGAGAGTGCCTGAGTTCAAACCTGCAACAATATTTGGTAGAACTCGGGATTGTTCACCAGAGTACATGCTCATATACACCTCAACAGAATGGGATTGCAGAAAGAAAAAAACAGATATTTGCTCGAGGTGATCTGTGCTTCTCTTATCCATGAAATATGCCACTCATTTATTAGGGGGGAAGCCCTTGCTTCTGCTGCATACCTAATCAACCGAGTTTCCTCTAGTATCCTAAACTTCCTCACACCATTTCAAGCATTAACTGAAGCTGTGAATGCACCAAAATTCGTTAACTTGCTGCCTCGTGTGTTTGGGTGTGTTGCGTTTGTTCATCTGCATCAACATGAATGTAATAAGTTAACTCCTCGAGTTGTCAATTGTATTTTCGTAGGATACGCAAAAGATAAGAAAGGGTATCAGTGCTATCACCTACCAACTCAAAGGATGTTTGTGACTATGGATGTTGTGTTCCATGAAAATGAGATGTATTTTTTCTCTGAGGTTGAACTTCAGGGAGAGTACCGAAGTGAAGTTCAAACTCTTGCCTATGATGAAGTGGTTACCATTCATATTGAACAATCGGATATAAGGGGTGAAAATCTGGACGTAAGTAGTGACGATCACTCGAATGTTGAAGTGGTTGAGGAAAGAGATTTCCACGAAGAATTGCAATCAGTGCCGAACCTCCACGAAGATGAGCCATCTCCACCACCAACACCGTCAGAACCATCTCCACCACTAACACCATTAGAATCATCTCTACCACCAGCACCGTCAGAACCCCAAAAACAATCGCCATCGCTGTCCGAAGCTCCAAGAAGAGAACTCCCAAATCGTACAACTAGAGGCATCCTAAAACCTACTTATGAGCCTGATCCCACTAGTAATATCAAGTATCCCATGAGTCATTATGCATCCACTCACCGATTGTCTGAATCAAATAAGTTATTTGTGAATCAATTGTATGTTGTATCTATTTCTAATAGTGTGCAGGAAGCCTTAACCGATCCAAGATGGAAAGCAACTATGGATGAAGAGATGAAGTCCTTAAAGAAAAATGAGATTTGGTAGATAGTCGAATTGCCAGCAGGAAATAAGCCGGTAGGATGCAGATGGATTTATACAGTGAAGTATAGGTCTGATGGTTCAATAGAGCGATACAAAGCAAGGCTGGTTGCCAAATGGTACACTCAAACTTATGGAATCGATTATGAAGAAACATTTGCACCTGTAGCAAAGTTCAACACCGTTCGAGTTTTACTGTCACTTGCTGCAAATCTTGACTGGTCATTGGAGCAATTTGATGTGAAGAATGCCTTTTTGCATGGAGAGTTGACAGAAGAAGTTTATATAGATTTACCACCAGGATCAAATACACCAGTCCAACATAGTAATAAAGTGTGTCGGTTGAAGAAAGCATTGTATGGTCTTAAGCAGTCGCCAAGAGCTTTGTTTAGGAAATTTACAAAATCAATTGGGACATTTGGATATTGTCAGAGTAACTCAGATCATATCCTGTTCTTGAAAAGGAAAGAAGGTAAGATTACTGCTCTCATTATATATGTGGATGATATGATAGTAACTGGGAATGATCTTAAGGAGAGAACGGCATTGAAGAGCTACTTGTCACAAGAGTTTGAAATGAAGGATCTTGGCTCTTTGAGATATTTCATTGGTATTGAAGTTTCTCGCTCGAGAAAGGGTATATTTCGGTCTAAAAAAAGTATGCTCTTGATTTATTGAAGGAAACTGGAAAGTATACTTGTCAGTCGATTGGTACACCGTTAGAAGAATGACTGAAACATTGCAACGAATCTGATCATGTACCTTGTGATAATGAAAGATATCAGACATTAGTTGGACGACTGATGTATCTTGCGCATACACGGCCAAATTTATCATATGCTTTAAGTGTGGTAAGTCAGTTTATGCATGCACCTCAGGAACATCACATGGATACAGTGATGAGAATTCTTAAATATATTAAGTGTGCTCCAGGAAACGGGGTCCTATTTGCGAAATATGGTCACTTGAAGGTTGAGGCATATACTGACGCTGAATGGGCAAGATCCATAATTGATAGGCACTCCACTTCAGGATACTTCACCTTTGACGGAGGAAATTTAGTTACATGGAAAAGCAAGAGGCAAAATGTTGTTCCACGCTCTAGTGCAGAGGCTGAGTATCAGGGAGTAGCTTTAAGTATAGCAAAGGCTTTATAGCTGAAACTCTTGTTGCAGGACTTAGGCTATGGTCTAAATGGACCTATGAAGGTGTAATGTGACAGTCAAACAATATCTAATATGGCCGCCAATCCAGTTCAACATGATAGAAAAAACATATAGAAGTGGATAGATTCTTCATCGAGAAATTGGATGAGAAAATCATTGAGATATCTAAAGTGAAGTCAAAAGATCAGCTTGCAGATATCCTGACCAAGTCAGTTTCTAATCGGCCCTTCTTGAAATTAGTTGACAAGTTGGGCATGTTCAATATCTATGCACCAACTTGAGGGGGAGTGTTGAAATATATTAATTGCTAATGTGCATATTCTGTTTCCTAATCTATAGGAAACAGATTCTCAAAATCTCTCATCTCCTCAGTCTTCTTTCAATCTCCTTTCTTCTTCTCTAATAATATAATTCTTATATATATATATATATATATATATATATATATATATATATGTATACAGAAGGGAAAGATATGAATAAGAAAAATATTTATTTTTCTCCCAAATATGTTTTCAATAATTTGAACTTTGTTTTCTCTTACAATAAAGATATTTTAGCCATACCATTCCTTGACATTTTAGTTGCATAAGAAAACCGGTTTCAAAAAACATGATTTCACATTCTTAAACTAGTTTAGGCATTTCTAACAGTACTAACGGTTCAGGTCGATCATAGGATGTCTCCATTATCGAGAGCTCAAACCCCTCTTGAAGATTCCATATAAATATATATAAACCTTCTGTTGTGCACTAGCCTCCGTGTGCACTTGGCCTTCGGGCCTTCATATCGACGATGCGAACCGTTCACATTGATCTACACATCTAAATTAGTCTAAATATCCAAAATCAAGTATTTGAAATTCATTTGTCTATCCATTGAAGTGTTACAAAATTGTATGACTGAATATCTTTTTTTATAATGACATGATGGATGGACAAATGAATTTCAGATGACTTGGTTTTACTTATTTAGACTAATTTAGACGTGTATATCAATGTGAACAGTTCGAATCGTCGATACGAAGGTCCGAAGGCCGAGTGCACACAAAGGCTAGTGCACAACGGAAGGAGACTATATATATATATATATGTGTGTGTGTGTGTGTGTGTGTGTGTGTGTGTGTGTGTGTGTGTGTGTGTGTGTGTGTGTGCATGTTATCATTTTGACTGATTTAAAAAAATTCCGAATTACACTATCTTAGCCAACTTATATATATATATATATATATATATATATATATATATATATATATATATATATATACTTCTTCCGTTGCAAACGGGTCTGTGTGCACAGACCCGTGCGAACTTTAATCTGGGCCGTTGAATTTTTGATCCTACGGCCCATATATTTTTTTATAAAATTTTGCCTTAACCCATCGTTAGGAATGACGGGTTAAGGCTAAATTTTATTAAAAAATATAGCCTTAACCCGTCGTTCTCAAGAACGGGTTAAGGCACTCTAAATTCATTTAGATCTGCATACAGATCGTCTTCTTCGACGACTCTCTCTCTCTCTCTCATTCTCTTTTCTTCGACGAACCCATAGTGAAAGAAAACCCTAATCCTTGATCTAAACCCAAATTAGCCCTCCTCCGTCCGCTCCCCCTCCTCTCTCCCAATATCTACTCCAAACATTGAAACCCAACTCTCTCTTCCCCTTTTCGAAAGCAAATCGAAACCCTAGTTCGGCCCCAAATTGAATCATTGTCTAAATTCAGACTTATTTTGTAAGGTATTGACTATTTCTTTACCTCAGTAGATATATTTGTGTTTATTTTTCAATCTGTGTATACTAAATTATTTAGAAAGTGGGCAAAAAATTATTTGTCTTAGTAGATTGTAGATGTAGAATTGGGAAGATTTTTAGTATATTCAATTGCCGAAAATTTTTGTTTGCCTTAGTAATTTGTATAACTAGAATTGTATATACGAAATTATTTAGAAACTTTTCAGTGCAGTTATGGTTGAAAACCCTGCAAACGACCGTAAAAAAATACGAAACATTACGAGTAGGTTGGTCTCACGTAGTACAAGCCACCTCAAGTTGTAGAAGTGAGTTTCGACTCACGGTTCGAGAGATACGGCCGCATATCGATTTTGGTTGAAAAAAACCAAGTAAAGTGGTACACGGCCGTATCTCGCAATCCGTGACTCGAAACTCGCTTCTACAAGTTCAGGTGGATTGCGCTACGTGAATTCGACCAAGTTGGAAAGTTTTATAAATTTCGGATGCCGTTTGTGTAGTTTTCTCACGTTCCTCGTATTAGAAGTTTGTGACTTGGAATTTTTTAAGTGCGGTTAGAGTTGAAAACCTTGCAAACAGACTTCAAAAAATACGAAACATTGCGAGTAGGTTGATCTCACGTAGCAAAAGCCATCCCAACTTGTAGAAGTGGGTTTCAATTCACGGTTCGAGATATAAGGCCGTGTATCGCTTTTGGTTTAAAAAACCTAATAAAGCGGTATACGGCCGTATCTCGCAAACTGTGAGTCGAAATTCACTTCTACATGTTCGGGTGGCTTGCACTATATGAATTCGACCAAGTTGGAAAGTTTTATAAATTTTGGATGCCGTTTGTGCGGTTTTCTCACGTTCCTCGCATTAGAAGTTAATGACTTAGAATTTTTTTAGTGCAGTTACAGTTGAAAACCTTACAAACGGCCTCCAAAAAATACGAAACTTTGTGAGTAGGTTGATCTCATGCACCACAAGCCACCCCAACTTGTAGAAGTGGTTTTGGATTTACGGTTCGAGATGTAAGGTCGTGTATCGCTTTTGGTTTAAAAAAACCTAATAAAGCGGTATACGTACGTATCTCGCAAACCGTGAGTCGAAATTAACTTCTACAAGTTCGGGTGACTTGCGCTACGTGAATTCGACCAAGTTGAAAAGTTTTATAAATTTTGGATGCCGTTTGTGTGGTTTTCTCACGTTCCTCGCATTATAAGTTAATGACATAGAATATTTTTAGTGCGGTTAGAGTTGAAAACCATACAAACGGCCTCCAAAAAATACGAAACTTTGCCAGTAAGTTGATCTCATGCAGCACAAGCCACCCCAACTTGTAGAAGTGAGTTTCGAATCACGGTTCGAGATATAAGGCCGTGTATCGCTTTTGGTTTAAAAAAAATCTAATAAAGCGGTATACGGACGTATCTCGCAAACGGTGAGTCGAAACTCACTTCGACAAGTTCGGGTGGATTGCACTATGTGAATTCGATCAAGTGGAAAAGTTATATAAACTTTGGATGCCGTTTGTGCGATTTTCTCACGTTCCTCGCATTAGAAGTCAATGACTTAGAATATTTTTAGTGCGGTTAGAGTTAAAAACCTTGCAAACGATCTCCCAAAAATACGAAACTTTGCGAGTAAGCTGATCTCATGCAACACAACCCATCCCAACATGTAGAAGTGGGTTTCGATTCACGGTTCGAGATATACGGCCGTGTATCACTTTATTTGGGTTTTTTACAACCAAAAGCGGTACATGCCCGTATCTCTCCAACCGAGAGTTGAAACTCACTTCCACAAGTTGGGGTGACTTGTGCTACGTGAATTCGACCAATTTGACTTTTAGTACTTTTTTTGTTGTCATTTGTGCATTTTTTCCCACAATCTCGGTATGTTTATTGATGATAAATAATTGGATGTAACGCGTACCAACCACATTTAAATTTTTTGGTATATAGATAAATGGCTAGAACAAGACAATCGAGAAGCCCATCCGGTACCACTAGTGGCGCACCAACTACTGAGGTACGATTGATTATTATTATTGGTTTTAAATACGAATATGTAATATTATCTCAATAATAACATTTGTTATCTTTATTCATGTAGGTTGGTGGCCGTCAATCCACATCTGCTGAGGCAGGTCCGTCGTCCTCGGTTCCCGTTACACCACCTGGACCCGTGGACACAAACTTACTCACCTTACGACCCAAACACCGATCCGAAGCCGTGTGGAATGGGTCCGATAAGAAATGTAACTTTCGAAAGCACGCGATTCTTCCTTTTGACCCCCGTATCATGCCGTACTTAGTGGAGGCCGGTTTCTACGGAGCAAAATTCATGGGTTAAGTGAAGCTAGATCGGCTGCTACTTACAGCTCTTGTCGAGCGATGGATGCCAGAGATCCACACATTCCACCTACCAGTGGGTGAGATGACTGTGACCCTCCAAGATGTGGCAATGATAACTGGGCTACCAATAGATGGGGTTGCCGTGACGGGGAACATGAACTTCGATCGAGTTGAAGTTGTTCGTGATTTGCTCGGTATCGACCTCTAGTTGATAGTTCTCCAAAGAAGAGAGGCCGCTGAAAAAGAAATTCTCGATAAGGTGCCCGCAAATATTGATGAAGATTTAGGCAAAGAGGTCGAAATTCCGACTGATGCATTCGATGATTGCCAGCTTCAGGTTTGGGTCCAGAGATTGGCTTACCCGGAACCATTTGGTCATGTCCCCCTCGGAGAAGGGGACCTCCTCCAGCACGTTGACGGTTTCTGAGTCTTGCTCACAATGGAGTTTTACCGCTTCAAGGGGAAAGACTCCGCCCCCTACTACGGTCATATAGCACGAACGTGCCAACTCCTGATTGCCCCGGACTACACCCACCCCCTGATCGGTGGGAAACTTCAGCTTTAAGTGGTAGGCGAAGGGAACTGCCTGGAGTGTGCAGAGGCTGGGTCTTCCGAGAATAGCATTGTAGGCCGCCTTGGTATTGACTACCATGAAGTCCATTGCTTCAGTCCGGAGGGTAGGGGCCATACCGGAGGTCACGTGAAGGGTGACAATCCCCTCGATTTGGATAGGAACGCCGGAGAACCCTTGGAGCGTGTACCCCACCGGCTTTAACCTTTCGTGGGAGAGCTTGAGGCTTTCGAATGCGGCCAGAAACAGAAGATTGACCGAACTCCCGTTGAACACAAGGATATGCAAGACCTCATGGTTCACCATGCCGAGGCTGATCACCAGTCAATTGCAATGGGGCAGTCGGACGCCTTCGAGATCCTCATTGGAGAACGAGACTGCCAGTCCCTGGTCCACGGGGGGCGGATAGTTATGGACCGAGTTCACTTCTCAAACAAAAGCTTTGTGGGAGTAGTTCGATTCTCCCCTCATAGGCCTGTCGTGGACATAGTGAAGGATGGCCAATGCACCGGTATCCTCAAGATCAGGCTTGGGCTCGGGCCACCTGCTGATCGTCCAAGGAGGAGGTGACAGCCGTGGATCCCTCTGGTCTCTAGGGGTGGTTCGGGTGAACTCCCTCAAGTATCCCCTTTGGATGAAGGCTTCGATCTCGTCTTTCAGAGCGCGGCAATTATAAGTATCATGCCTATTGTCCTGGTGGAAGCTATAGTAGAACCTCTGGTCCCTCTTCTTGTTGCTGTTAGGTCAGGGAGGAAGGCGGACGATACCCTTGTCCTCGATCTTCAGGAGGATGGCTGACATGTTTTGTGTCAGCGGTGTGTACCTCTAAAAATGGAGGACCGGCGGGGAGCATTTCTGAGCGGACAGATCTTTCTGGGCCTTCTTCATAGGTTCGGATTCTTTGGCTTTCCTCTTCCCTTTCCCAAGATTTCTTTTAGTCCTTCGGGATGAAGGGCTTCCTCGGCCTGGATGTACTTCTTGACCCTGTTGAAGAGGTCGGAAAAATCTAGGGGCGGTTTCTTGGCCAAGGAGGCCTTCAACTGGCCGTGGTGAACATTGTGCTGAAAGGCCACCAAAGCGACACTAGCATCGAGGAATGAGACCACCCTTGCTTCGGTTGTGAACCTCCTCAAAAATTTGCAGAGGGGCTCTCCTTCCTTCTGCTTGAGATCTAGGAGGGACGCGCTCGTCTTCTCGACCTTCCAACTGGTCACGAAGTGGGCAAGAAAGTTGGTCTGAAGTTGGTCAATTGAGAAAACCGAATAGGGGGAGAGCTTCGAGAACCATTCCCGGGTCGGACCATGCAGGGTAGCCGGGAAGGTGTGGCAGAGGAAAGGATCTGATGCGTTGTGAACCATCATGAGGGTTTTGAACCCCTTTATGTGATCAACTGGATCGCTCTCGCCATTATAGGTCTCAAACTGAGATGGTCTAAAATTCCTGGGAATCTCAGCGTATAGAATTTGAGGGGAGAACGGGGGTCAGCACGGCTGATGCTCCCGTCCGGTTTGTGGTCATCCCTCGTTAATGAGAGCGAGGTGATTCTCCATCTCCTGGAGGTGGTGGAGTACGGCTTCGTTCTGCCGAGGTGGCTGGGACGAACTCTGGGAATCGGGACCCCGACCCTTTTCGTGCCTTGGGCCAGCGGTTTGTTGTTCGAATTCGGGACCACCTCTGAGGGCACGTCAGAACTCGTTCCTGAAATATCGGAACTCGGATCTCGTGACTCGGGCATGTTCCTCCTGACCGGGCGGAGGCAAACCACCCCTGAGGGAGTGACTATTGTTGTGCTCCATGCTTTGGGAAGGGAGAATGCTATGAGTTGGAGTTGGATTGGAAGGAGCCGCCCGGCTCCTTGATCGGCTGAGCTGGAGCCGAAGGTCAATAGAGGGCTGCCGGCGGTTGATGACGTGCCATAAGTCTCTGGTGACCAAGCGTGAGGCGCTCGGACCCTGTCCCGCCGCACCATTGGCTAGTGGTCGGTTAGATCCCTAGCCGTTCACATGGCTGTGAGAGGGAGGAGCATCTGGACAGCATCCAGCGGTGAAGGCTCTTCTGTCTTTGGGAGCCATGGGAGGGCCTAGCTTAAAGAGAGATCTGAGCTTAGGATCGAGTCAACCATGTTCCCACAGATGGCGCCAACCTGATGCAGATTGTTTTTGGTATAGGGGCAATATGTGTGAGTTCTTGTAATTTGTAAAGTGCAAGGGACGGATCTCGATCTCGGCTCGGGTCGGTTCCTCGAGGTCGGTTCGAAAGAGAGGCTGGAAGCTCGGACGGCCGGAGTACATGCAAAAAGGCCTAGAGACACCGAGAGAAATCCCAGCAACAGGCCCTCCGACGATCTAGTCAATCACTGGAAAAGGGACTGAGCAGCTAGGGTTCAGATGGGGAAAGATTCATTACTTGTGAAAGTGTGGAGGAGGTCTGGTATTTATAGGCAGGGGTAAACGGGTCTCAGACCCTAATGGGCCGGGTCGGACCCGTTTGCCTGTGGGCCTGAATTGGAAGAAGGCCGTTGGACCTGTTGACTTGATGATGTGGAATAAGCGAAATCTGAGGAGATCTGATGGCCCTGATTGGGTCACGTCATCTATACCACATCAACAACCAACCCTCTAAAGTTAATTAATTACATAGTAGAAATATCCCAAAAATATACATAGACACACCGTACAACACACGACTACCCTCCTCGGCAAACCACCTCAAAATATACTCCTCCACTACTAGACCAGAGAACATCAGTAAGGTGTAGCAGAGGAACATGGCGCGATCACTCCTGACATGCGTCCCTAACCTAATTGTGGTCCATATCTTCCTCTACCTCTAGGGCTGGGATGGCTGCCGTGGGTACCCTTTCCTGGATCCTTCTTTTGGTGGAAGTACTTGCTTTAGTAGACCAAAACAAAATATTCGCTATGATACCATTGAAAATATGCATGCTGTGAATTGCTTGTGTCAAATATGTAGTGATTCCTAATGAGAATGCAAAGAATGTTATATTTTTTCTCCCTTAATGTTCATTCTTTTATACTTATTTGGTGCATAAATGTACTCATTATTCTTATATTTTTATTTAGGATGCAAATGGAGTCGTTAAATGCAAAACGAAGCTAATAGGGAGATTCTTGACAGTTTCAACATCACTTTGTAATCTGGGCATAACTCTAACATCCGAGCTCCGATTGAGATGATTCAAAATGCTATGGAACACCAAGAAATACCTCTACAACTTTCATGTATTGAGTTTTGAGAGATACATGTTGCATCAAGGTGGAAATTGGGCTTGAAGTTGTCGTACCTGCACGAAATTTCCAGCTGGAAACAAACTATACTTTCGTAGTTATATTAGGATTTTATTTTATTTTTCCTTAATTAGTCAGATTTGGGAGGGTTGAGATTCTTATTGGAGGATAATGTTTAGAAGGTTTTGAGGAAATTTGTGAGGTTGGAGTTTTTTATGGGAGAATAAGACTTTGAAGATTTTGGGGAGATTTGGGAGAATAAAACTGAATTGAACATGTATAAAAGGAGGAGAAATCAAGAGACTCAAACACACCACTTCCTTCCTTCTTCTTCAACTTCTCCTTTGAGTTTTCATCATGGCCCTGCGCGGCTAAACTTTTATAATTGGTCGAAGGAAGCGGAAGTCTCGGAATCAATAAAATTGTGATATCTAATTTGTTTTTAGTGTTCAATTTATGTTTTGAGTATTGAATATTTTTCTATGCCTATTTTCATGATTGTCTCGATTAATCACCAGGAGACCTACTAGTTTATTATTCGTTGCAATCTACTGCTAGATTAGATATCAAATCTGTAATTGTTTGACCCTCTAATTTGTAAAGCATCTAAGATTTAATGATTTGTCGTGTCAGAAGTAATTAGATCTTAGGAAGAATGCTCGAGAGAAATTAAATGCAACCGCTTGTGCATGCGTTGTTTAGCTTCATTGATCTCTCTAATTCTTAAAGTTGCTACTAGATTAAACCTTTAGTGCTTGTCTTGGGTTGTTTAGTAGCTAAGGTTAATTAGATTGCTTATTTTCTAATTAACTGCAATTAAGGAGAGATAAAAAAATAATTCCAATGATGAATATTCAGAGTATCGATTAATATATACTTGCATCGATGATCAGTTGTAAAATTCTGATGGTGGATCTTGACTTCGACCAAGATTTGTCCTTTTGAATGATTTCGGTACTTTAATTTGAATTATTTCTTAGTTTCTTTTCTTTTCGTTATACTCAAACCCCCCCCCCCCCCCTTCTTTTTTTTCGTCATACTCAACCCCACCCCCCCCCCCCCCCCCCCCCCCCCCCCCCCGCGCGCAGGAATCCTTGTTCACTAGCATAAAACTAGGCTAAAGTACTTTCTGTGGAAACGACCCATACTTGCACTACTACATATATTTTTAGGAGTATAGAATTTATTTTTGGTTTCCTGCGATATCTCACCAAATTTTGGTGCCGCTGCCGGTGAGTGATTCTAGTTGATTCCTGTGATCCTTATTTCGTTCTTGAATTAAAAATAATAATAATAAAAAAATTAGTTTTCAATAGTTATTTTTATTTTATTTTTTTTCCATTACTCTAGACTTTTCCTGATTTGTTTTGCATGGTTTATTAGAATTTCCTTGATTGTTTATTGTAACACCCCACAAAATTGAGTAATGACAATTTTGTCCTCGTGTGTTACGCACGTGTATGATGTACCGTTACGAGTAATATTCATAACATATTTTTATATAAATGTTAGACGTATCATATATTCTGATTATTTATATGTTTTCCGTTTTCTCAAAACTCATTTCAATCCTATTTTTAGCCAACTCAAAACATTTATTTTAATCTTTGTGTTTTACGTACATTGCACGTGTTTTCAATACACGAGTCGATTACATATATTTTCCGTTACGTAAAATATCTGTAACATTATTACATATAGAAGTTTTGTATTTTGACTATTTTCATTCTCCTAAATTAATTTTAATATTTTTATGTGCATTGCACATAAATTTTTCTGTGCATTTCATTTCTAAAATTTTCTAAGATGTCATGCACATTTCTTTCTCATTTTATTTCACATTTTGTTATTTTTATCTTATTAAAAACCCATAGGCCTAAAGTTTATTTTAAAGTCCACTAAGTTAATTAAAAGAAAAGCCCATTAGGTAATCTACCTTTTTTCAATAAACACTTTTAATCCTACACTTGTCATGTAACAAGTATACATCTAGGCTATAAACAAATAATTAAATAAATGAATGAGAAGTGTGCACATGTGGGAAATCCAAAAGTTGGCCAATTCATGAAGGAGAGGAAGAGTTTGGAGTTTGTAGTAGTAATGGTGGTGGGTGTTTAATTTTGATAATGGACATTTATATTTTGGGTAATGGGTGTCTCTTCATTCACCCATTTAACCCTATAAATACCACCCATTTTCTTCATGAAATCTTGCACCAAAAATCAAAAGAAACAAATGATAAGAAAGAGAAGAAAAGAGAAAGAGAGTTGTTTGAGTTCTTGCTTGGAAAGCTTGCTAGGAGGAGAAAGGAGTCCCATTCTTGGAGCTAGGAGCAACTTCTAGGAGTTTTCTTCTACATTAGAATCTTCATTGAGGTGGGTGTTCTTTCTTGCTTTCTAAAGTAAAATAGATTGCATGTGTAGGAAAATTGATATTTAAAATTATTTATACATATGAGTAGTGGTTAAATTGTGATGATGATATTTAGAATGAAAATTTATGCTAATTGAAAGATTGTCATGTAAATAAGTTGAAATCATGTAAATATGTTGTTTAATTGAGAGATTGTCATGTAAATAAGAATGAAGCTGTTGCTTTTATTTCATTTATTTGAATTTCTCCTGTTACATAAAGAGTACTCTCATTACATAACATTTCTTACATAAAATGGAAATAACAACATAGCAACCTAAACAACCTCTTCCATACCCATGATGATGTTGTCAACATCATCTGCATCAGCTTCGGTTAGAGCGAATACTCGCCCCTGTCGATATGGCTTCCGCCCCGGATCATCTTGCTTCTGTCCATGTCCCCCTTGCTTGAGTTGCGAGCATTGCGGCCTAGCATGGCCTTCCTTCCCACAGTGGAAACAAGTCAAGGGATTCCTTGCCTTGGGACACTCAGATTTGTAATGACCTGCTTCCCCACAAATGTAACAGGTCACACCCGAGAGCCTTGCTCCTCCGTAGTTCGGCTTCCCAGCCACTGCAATGGCGTTCACCCCTGTTGGCCTGAACCTCTGAGGTGGGGGCTGTCCCCTGAAACTGCCCGGTGCTGTAGGCCTCTTGCCAGTGTTCCAGGTGGTTCTCCTGTTCTGTGTTGCTTGGAACTGGTTCATGTCAGCCTCAGTAGCTGCGGCTCTCCAGACCAACTTCTCAAACCTTCTGATGCCCAGAGGTATCATTCGGGACCTCAAACTTGGTCTCATACCCTGCTCGAACTTCCGTGCTTTCTTGACTTCGTCCAGAACCATTTCCGGCACGTACCTGAAGAGTTGATTGAATTTTGTTGCATACTCTCGCACGGTCATGCCTCCTTGTTGCAAGCCCAAAAACTCTATGGCTTTCTTCTCCTGAACATCCATGGGAAAGTAGTGGCTTCTGAATTCTCCCAGGAACTCCTCCCAGGTAATCTACACATTGCCCAAGGTTCTCTTAAGTGATTGCCACCAAACTCCTGCATTTTTCTCCAGCTGGATGGTGGCCAGCTTCACCTTACTCACCTCAGGGGTCTCCAAAACTTCAAAGACCATTTCAATCTGCCTGATCCAGTCGTCGGTAGCATTTGGGTTTGCCTGGCCCTCGAACGCAGGCGGCTTCATCCTTTTGAATGACTCTACTAGTCTGATTGCTTCAAGGACCTGTACAGCTGGCCCCAGCCTAGTGTTTTCGACAATATTGGCGGCAAAAGCATTCAAGGTCTAGTACACTCGAGCTAGTTCAGTTTCCAGATCGAGTCCATTGTTCTCACCATTATGCCCTTCGCTGTTTCTGTTCCTTCGTCCAGCCATTTCTGGGTCATAAAATTTGTCATTAATCACCATAAATAGCACAACTTTACATTCCTTCAACAAAATTTTATTCATTCCAAAATTTAAAGTTTTTACATTCGGAAAGAAAACTTGCTTCATTACATCCATTACATCACTTTAACATAAAGACATCCTAGATTCTACGGTTTCTCTTGGCTTCTCTGAGATCTCCCCGTAATTCCTGGATTTCTTTCTTCATATCTTCAAACCTCTGATGATGCTTCTGCTTGTCCCAGCGAGTTATGTGGTCCAGTTTAGTGAAGTGTCGATCATTCATGTGCCGAGCCTTCTCGAGTTCCCACACTTGGTAACTCAGTTCTTGAATGTGCTTCTTATCTTCTGCCCGTTGTGCTTCTAAGTGGTTTACTTTCCACTTCCAGGCATCCAACTCCCTCCGAAGAGAAGCAACAACACCACCTTGGTCGTCTTGAATGGGTCCTTCTTCTGAGGATTCTTCTGGGGAATCAGGCGGAGGTGGAGTAATCTCCCTGGACTCGGGTAATTCTTCTTCTATTTCCTCTGGGTCTTCTTCTTCCTCTATTGGCTCTTCCTCTTCTTACTTGAAGGGAACGAACCATCCCACCTCATTCTCGGGATCATGATGATTAGCCATCTTATAGGGAAAATGAGAAGAAACATCAGCATATAAAGCAACACAAATGTAAATTACTTACATTTAAATCTCTACAAGTTGAACTTTCACTCTAATGTCCACCCTAATATGTCGTCCTTGTAAATTTGTACTACTTATTGAAGCGTGGCTCTGATACCACTCTGTAATGCCCCGAATACCAAAATACGGTAATTCGTAGCTCAACAGGATCTACACTTCACTTCGTACAATTTTGCAAGGAATTTTTGAAACTCGTATTACAAAAAAGTCTTTTTACATCATAACGCAGTGAAAAGTAAATGAAATACAACAATGATAAATGTACAATTGTAACAACTTTAGCATTTAAGTAATCATCAGCATCAAATTCATCTTTTTATCTTCTTGCAATTTCCAGGTCCTGCATATGAAACTGTGGGCACGTTAGTTGCTTGCAATCGACGAAATATTATAAACAGCGATCCTCACTATGCCCGTAATATAATGATTCTTTAATACTTTAACAACCACAAACTTGAATGCAAACAAAGTGTAAAAGAGTGACTAACCTAAACATGTCAGTATATGCAATGACTTAATGCCTAATGCAGATGTTATGCTAGGATGACACTAATGCATACTTATTCGAATTCTATGCATCTCATACTACATAGGTATGAGGGCAAGCACCTACGCACTCCACATTATAGGGTTAGATCCCTCGCCATGCTACCTACTACGATGACTACTACAAGATTTAGATACTTTGCAAGTATTGGCTCTCGCCCTTGAAATACTGGAGACCAATCCCCCTCCGTGGATCATTCTGTGGCCCTTACGTCCATCGTCCCGGAATACTGGGGATCGTCTCACTCCGCAGGTCAATCTGGAGCCCTCATTGCACAAGCATCCCATCAGCGTCGCTCTCGTCCCGGAATACTGGAGATCGTTCCCACTCCGTGGATCATTCTGTGGCCCTTACGTCCATCGTCCCGGAATACTGGGAGCGTCTCTCTCTCAGGATCATTCTGGAGTCCATAACTCACATTTGTACTCATTTCGTCATATCACCAACTAGTGCCTTGTCCTTAAGTTTAAGTTATGATTATTAAAAACTAGTGTCTAGCTTACCCACCGGTCTTAAACACAATACTGAGACAGTCAACCCAATACTAGTTACTTCTCACAATTTTATAAATTCAACTGCCGGTAATCTGGGACTCGCTCACCCTAGAATAACAACTGTCTCAACTGAGATTACAAAGGTTACATCTAACCTCATCAAGAAAATTCATTTCTTTATTCACAATCTCTTTTTCATATTCATTTCTTTATAATCTTAAAACATAAAGCAACTCACTAATCATTTATATCCTTGTATGCAACTCAAATATCCTCTTAATCAAATGTTAATAACTATACAATCTCATCAAGAAGAATCTAATTGCATTCCAAATTTTCATCTTTCTTTAATTATACAAGGAGTCACATTTTAAGAAGAATTATCAAGTTCTTCATCCCATAGTTTTAATATGAAATCCACTTCCAATTCTCACAAAATATATCAAAATATTGTGGAAATATTTTTTGTAAAGTCTAGATAATATTAGAGGAATAATAGAATTTTTTCCCAATTTTTATACTATTGAAAATTTCGAAATATGTCAAAAAATCACAAAAAAAAAAATCGAAAAGGGGGCTGGTGGGTTTCGAACCAGTGACCCCCGCCTGCTACAGTAACCGCCCCTGATCGAACCCGAAGACCAAAAAGTCCAAAGGCAGCTAGCGATAGAAGTTCATTCAATTACTTTATGTATGTACTGTACTGTGTTTTGGGAAAAATCATAATTTTAATAAAACAGAGCCTCTTCAAGACTCGAACCCAAGACCATCAGTACTGTTCACAATGCTCTAAACCCTCACCGAAAACCAGTATTCCCAAACACATTCTCTGTTATGATTATAAGTTAAAATTTCTTTATTCTACTGGTCTGTTTATAACTCTTTCTTTAACAATTTCGATTTTCCAATTAATTTGTACCATTCAAAATCTAATTCTTTTCCAGCATGTTTTCTTTCAAAAATACAGTATAATGCATATATTTAGATTTACAAAATTCTTATTTTCAACAATATAATAAAATTTTCCTCCCAACTTGCATTAAAGAGCTCATATTATCAATTTTCAAATAAAATGTTCTCCCATCAAAACTTCTTTATAAAATTTCTTATACTCGTAAAACATATACTAGTATGACTATTTCCATATTTCTTTACTATAATAGCATCTTAAAACCCTTTTCATACATATTGCATTATTTTGACTATTATAAGAACTTCTAACAAGCATCAATTTTCATTCCAACAATTCACTAGATGGTACTTTCTCTTTCTCTTTCTAATTTAACAAAAGTTCTAGTCATTTATTTGAATCACAATATTATTTCAACACATCATGACACAATAAAAATAAGATTATGCAATCTACATTAATCATACCAATCAAAATTTAACAACTAAACCATATATCAACTAGCATGCATCATACTACTAACATTAGAAAGGATTTGAGAACCACCCACCTCAAAGAAGATTTGCAATGTAGAAGAACAATTCCTAGAAATCTCCTAGATCCGACACGATCGCCTAGCCCTTCTCCTTCTAGCAAGAACAACTCCATGCCTCCAAGAATTGTAAGACAAAACTCTCTAGCTCTTTTTCTTTTCTTCTGTCTTTTGATTCTTAATTCAGTGCAAATGACAAACACTAGGGGGGGTATTTATAGGGGAAATGAATGGCTAAGATTTAATCTCCCAACTCCAAATAACTACCCACTACTCCACTCTCCCACTCTCACCACTCTCCCCACTCAAAGCAAGCCCGGCCTAGTCTCTCCTAGTGCTTGCACGTGCACGTGTAGTGCACAAGTGCACACCCTCTCATTTTTATATTTATATTTTATTTGTGTATCAACTAGTTGTTATATGACATGTGTAAGAATATGTACAACTAATTGTGAGATAATCTTAATTGGCTTCTTTTGTGGGCTTGGTTTAATTTAATTAATTTATTCTGGTGGGCTTTGAGTCTTCTATTAGGCCTATGGATTCTAAATAAGAAGTAGACAACTAAATAAGATAAAATAAGAAAACAGAACTTATGCATACTAGAAAAAATATTTTGAATGAACGATGAGATGAAATGGCACGTGCGTTGCATGTGTAGAAAAAATAAAAAATGTATTTTTATTTTAAAAATTTATACAGGATGTTACAGTCTTCAGTTATATTTTGGGAAAATAAAGATCATATTCATGCTTAGATGAGATGTGAACTCAAGAAAAATATATATGGTTAATGATGTTAGGAATTGGTTTAAAATAAATCAAAGGAAAATGATGAGATGAGTTTTCAATGATGAATTTTAAGAGATTATATTTTAATCTTAATTAACTTGTTTTGAGAAGGTTTTGATGAATATGAAAAGTTTATTGTGCAAATGAATATGTTGATATTGTACTTATTGATGAATAAATAAGAATGAATGAAAGAATTTGAATGAATTATAAATACATGAACATGAGTTGTAAGGGTATGAGTACCCCAAGTTGTTGAACATGGAAAGATGTTGATTCTAAAGGCTTAGTGATACTCAGGTACCGGCAAAAGTAATGGAAATGAATAATTGATTTTTGAGAAGTGGCTAATATGGGTTGTCGTTCTTAGTAGTTTTGTGTAAGACCGGTAGGAGGGTAAACTAGCTCTGTGTAGTATAATTTATTCATGTTCAAACTTAAGAATTAGGTACTAAGTGAAGATGTAGTAAACTTGGGCAAACGTGAGTGGAGGACCTCTATATAGTCGGGCGGTGGATTCCGGAACTATAGACCGAGTCGGGCGGTAGATTCCAGGGCTGTGGTTGCTTGCAATGGAGGCGAGCCTTAATTAAATCTGGGATTATGATTGATCGGGCGGTGAATTCTGGGATCATGATTAGTCGGACGGATAGTAGGTCGTACTCCAGTGTATATGCGTATACCGGGGCTAGAGGGACACTTGCGGGATGTTCGCACAACGAGGATTCTGTATAGTCAGGCGGTGGATCTCCGGGACTGGATACTGTACTCGTGGAATGTCTAAAGTTTGTTTTATTACTGGGTAGTTATCATGGTGAGGGATAAAACCCATTAATGTGGAGTACGTAGGTGCTTACCCTCGGACCTATGTAGTATGGGATGCATAGAATCCGAACAAGTATGCATTAGTGTCATTGTAGTATAACATCTGCATTAGGCATTAAGTCATATCATACACTGACATGTTTAGGATAGTCACTCTTTACACTTTTTATATGCATTCTAGTTTGTGACTGTTAAAGTAAAAGATTTCGTTATAATATAGCATAGAGAGAATCATTGTTTATAACATTGCGTCGGTTGTAAGTAACTGACGTGCCCACAGATTTTTCAGTGTAGGGCTTGATTGGATTGACAAGAACTTAAAGACGGTTGATGATAAAGATTATATTAATGATTAAAGATGCTGATATTAGAGTTGTATTTCATGTGGTAATTTATTTAACTTCTGCTGTGTAACTCTGTAATAAACATTGTTGTGTAATAAAATAAAAGTTTTAATTTCCTTGTAAAATTGTACGAATTGAAGTAAAAGATCCTTTTGAAGTACAAATAACATGTAAATGGAATTTGAGGTGTTACATTTATAACTGTAACTCGATCTTCTAATCAAGGTGATTTTCAGTGCGATCCAGAAATAGAGAGAACTTTTCGCAGGTTAAGGATGGGAGCTCAGAAAAAATTTAAAAAGAACGAATTAACTCTTGATTCCCTATTTGCTAGTGATTTTAATTTAAAAGAGGAGGAAGTCATGGATGGAAATCAAACCTTGAAAGAGCTTGCCGCCCCTGATTTGAATCAACAACCTTTATGCATAACTTTCCCTACTTTAGAAGCTACTACTACTTTTGAATTTAAATATGGACTAATACAACTCTTGCCCACTTTCATGGCCTTGCAGGTGAAGATCTGATAATGGTAAAAATTGCAGCAAATCAGGGCCCTATGATTCCAGCACAGATCTCAAAGCTTCTATAGGCAGATTGGTCATAACGGGCCTCTTTAACAGGTATGGTCCTTCTCGAGGCCCCTCTACAAAACATGAGCCTCTTACAAACCCATAAAAAGTAACAGATTAAGCTCACTAAGATAGACCCAGCCCATGAGTGCTGTTAGTCAAATCTCTTATCCCCAAATAGGAGAACTTATCTCTTGAGGGGGAGATTCGAATAGGAGATAAGAATTTCATAGTCGATCTAATGGATTCATATTAATCTTCTGTATTGTTTCTTAGGCCTATAAATACCCTATCCTTTTCATTCTGAGGTATTAAATTTTTTCA